>JAIPRN010002582.1:0-28893 GCA_025469175.1 Geopemphigus sp. TES_GeoC_2020 | reverse complement strand
CATGTTAGACAGTGCTTAATAAAAAGTTAGAATATACACTTATATAAATATATAGTCTACATTCGATTTTTTTTAGATTTTTTATTGATATTGTAAATATTAATTTGTTTAACATGTAATTTAACGTGGACTTTTAAAAACTAACTAAAGCATCGAAACGCAATACGCCGATACACTACTCTTCTCCCGCGTGATTTATTGTGTACGAATGAAATTTTCGACATCTTATTGTATCATAATACATACGCGTCGAAAAATATAAAATATACTATTACTTTGACACTTTGTACGAACTGTTATATTGTTGTGGTGTTGCCCTTGTCTGTGTAAACCGCTCGTAAAACGTTCCCCTTTTCAAATCACATAACACAGGCACAACGACGACAGTACTCACATTTATAATACAAAAGTAAACAACACGCCATAGGTATGTACGAAACAAACGCGTCTTGATATACATACCCGGTGTGGTACGTACCGCCATTTATCATCGCGGTGATCCGTGACGTACGCGCCATATTTGCCCGATCAATTCGCCGACCCGAACACGTTACCAATATATACCATACGTATCGAACATAGAACTTAGAAATAAAGTAGGTAGGTAACCCGTACGAGTCGATTTACGGTTATCTAGATTGTAAGGGTACGTTTGTGTTACCACGAAGGCGTCACAGTAACAATACGTTTACGGTTTACTGTAAATAATAAATACGTAATTTACGGTATCTACATCCAGCGAAGGGTATAACCGTTTAGGTACGACGCGACGATCTCTTTTTATTTATAGCGCGCGTAAATCTAAACTGCCCACCCAACGCTGGTGCCTGCGATATATTATTAAACGGATCGTTCGTTCTTGGAATGAATATTGTGTATAACTATCACGCTAAATAGAATAATTCGTCGAAATTGGTTTCGATTGTTTTCTTTTCAGCCTTCATTTAGGGTAGGTACATGATAGAGTATTCCGAGTTTCGGCATTAATTATTATTAGCTACGCGCGTCCGTTAATTGGCGCGAACGTACGCTCTCGCACGACTATTAAATACGTTACAATGCGCAAAACAGACGCTAACAATTCTGTAATTTTCAATTATTTTATTATATCGCGAAACATATAACCATTTTTGTGCAGTAAACAGAACAAACGGAACACAACAATTTATTCGCGTGTTTTTACGAAAAATACGAAAGTGTAATTGATCGGCAATATACTTCGACATAGTTAAACTTTTAAAGTCGACGTCATTATTTCGAATGAAGCAATAACACAAAATTTAAATAAATGTATAAATTATGGTATTATATTTTTAGTAGGTCGCGATAAAAGTATTCAAAATTACCTGTTTAAGTTTCTGGTTCTGGTATTTCGTATTCAAATAATATTAGGACATACATACCATCTTTATATATTTCTTTCAAAAACGTAGGAACACTTTTACAACATATAATTTCATCCCTTTCTAATCCGAAATCGATTGTATTATTATTGTAATTAATAATTTTTTTAGCGTTACTTATAATATGCGTTTAATATTGTATAATTATAAATTAACGTTTAACATTTACATTAACAATTCACAAATAGTAAGCGGCGATCACGTATTATAATTGTTTAACATTTAGATTCGATACGATATTTTGGAGATTTGAAAGAAGAAAATCTGTGTATAACTTGAAGAAACTGAAAACATTATATCGTGTGTTTAATCAGTACAAACCATCGTTAAAAATGCATACAACGCACATATATAGGATCGCTAGTGTAGTTAATAAGAATAATAATCGAACGTTCAGCTAACAATTATTGTTACTCATTATGTAGCCGGTTTTGAATGTTTAGTATTGTTATTATCAAATGGGTCGCGTGATCGTTTATCTTTGCCTTCTACACTCGCTTAAAACTGTGTTTATTTAAACGTACAATTACATAACACACACACACACACATGTATATTTGTAAAAATTATTAGTGCACTGTAACAATTCCATCAAGTGTTTGAAAAATAAAGAAGTGATTTACGACCACACGGTGAGTACACAACATAAATTACTATTACACAACATAAAAATTAAATATGCATTTATACTAAAGATGTATACGAAATTTTAAATGGCACTTTATTAAACACTAAAACTTAAATTTGGGACTTGCTTAACAACGAATAAATGTTCAGTATTATAATGTAATGTTCAACATAAATATTAAATTCATCTTTGGTATCCACGTTAAATATCTAGTGTATCACCTCAATACGATTCTGTAATATTATTTACATCAATGAATATAATATACAATGGAATTTCTTAAAATTGTTTAAAAAAATAATATTACAGCATTAGTTATTATTTATCACTAGTGTAATATATTGTATACTTAATAATATTATGTTATGTCGTTATATTTTTACATTACTTTTTCTAAAATTTAATGTTTCATACAAATAATGGAATAATAATAATATAGGTTTTATATGTAATAATTAAATACACGATTATACAAATACCTATTACAAAAATATGTGGAAAATAATGTTTCATCTTTTAATTATTATTTGATGAATAAATTCAAAAGGAATTTAGCAGTATATACTTATAATTACTTTTACTGCATTTGTATGTTTTTGTATATATCGATTTCAACAATAAACACAATATTTAATGAATTTAACGCAAAGTATTAAAAGTTTAATGAACGCTATATTTTTTAATTTGTCTTGTCCTTATAGTTTTTTGATGAATAGTGAAAATATATAACATTTTATTTGTGCCTCTAGTATTTTTCAAACTTGATTCAATCATTCTTTGGTCAACTGAGATTTTTTTAGAATAAAAAACTCAATAATGAAGCAATGTATAGTACTTAAATAAGTTATGTCCCTGTTATGCACACGTTTTATCTAAACTAAAATTCTGACTAAAGTAAACCGTTTATTCAATATTAGATATTATTTTCTGTGAAATATTATTTGTAGAAATAAATAATAATGTATAATAAATTAAATTAAAAACAGGTTATCATACGAAAAATTTGAAAACCAAAATATCGCCAAAACAAAAATTAGTACAGAATATTCTTTTTCTCATGTAGTGTCGTAATTACTTAAAAATAATTTTTTATATTTTCAAGTATAAAAATTGACTAACAAAATATTAATGGACTACACTGTAAAAATGTTCCTATACATATAACAGACCTATTACAAACACTCATTATAACAAATGTATTTAAATACATACATATGTTATTAAATTTAACTTTTCAAAATATAATATAATACAAAGGTTATAATTATCAACTAAATTATGGCTACAAAATGGGGAATACTAAGTACTTCGAAAATCGCCAACGACTTCATTCTAGCTTTAGAAACATTGTCGACCGAAGATCATAAAATAGTGGCTGTAGCTGCAAAAGACATATCAAGGGCAAAAGTTTTCGCTAATGATTATGGTATTCCCACATATTATGGATCATATGAAGAACTTGGCAACGACTCCAACATTGGTACATTGTTTTGTCAATTTATAAAATACAACACGCAATACATACTCGAATATATTATGACATTTAATAAATGATGTTTTTATAAACAAAATCAATAGATGTCGTTTACATTGGTGCTCTTAACCATCAACACTATTCTTTGACTAAACTAATGCTCGAAAGTGGTAAGCCTGTGTTATGCGAAAAACCATTTTGTATTAACGCTAAACAACTTGACGAATTAATTAAGGTAAGAAATAATAATATTTCAAGAACTCGATAATTATGATGCCCAAACAAAATTTTATGATTATTAGCTTTCAAAAGATAAACAGTTATTTCTAATGGAAGCTATGTGGAGTCGTTTTACACCAGCCTATCAGAAAGTACGTGATGAAATACAAAGTGGTACTATCGGTACAGTTATAAATATACAAGCCAACCTTGGTAAACCATTATCGAGTATTGAACGAATTTGGTAAAATATTTGTATGTTTATTTACATAGTCGTGCGTGTACTTACAATATACATAATTTGTAGAGTTTCTGTAATTTGTAATATATATATATATAATTAATATATATATATTAATTATATTAATATATAATATAAATAGATTTGATATTTTACTTCTAATATATAAGTTCATATATATTTCTTATTAACTATGCCTACCAATTTAATAAGATGATATACTTATCATTTTGGTAAGGAATTTGCAACAACAAGTTTTTTATGATTGTTATGTCACACTATGGTTACCATAATACTTATATTATGGACCATTATCATATATAGGTATTAACAATCTATATACTTTTAATTATTGAAAAAAACCAATGAAATATGTAATTGTTTTTGAGTTTCTTCTTAATTGGAAATGTCAAGAAAACAGTTTCTAAATTGCCGAAATTTCACTGTATTATACATATAATTTATATTAAACTATATGATTTAGGAGAAAAGATGTTGGTGGGGGTTCTGTATTGGATCTTGGCGTTTATACCCTACATTTTGTAGACATGATATTTGGACCTGGTAAACCTGAATCCATAGTATGCAAAGGAATATTAAATAGTCATGGCACAGATGAAAATATGTCCGCTATCCTTGAGTATCCCGGAGGAAAAACAGCAGTTATCTCAACACACACTAAAGTTAAAATGGATTGTTCAGCTTACATATATGGTACTAATGGAACTATCAAGGTAATTTCTATATACAATTGGTTGTTTATTAATAATACTATATTTAATTTGTGATTAAATATATTATTAATACGCAATAACAACATATTATAGAAAAATATTTACATTTGTATTTATATCCAATTGCAAAAACATGTGCGATTTCATTTTTAGGTTCACAATCCATTTCATGCTTCAGAAAAAGTAACTGTTAACACAATTGATTATACATTTATTCAACCAAAGACAAGAAAACCTACACTATTCCCTAGTAGTGTGCAGTTACGTTATGAAATAGAACATGTTAGACAGTGCTTAATAAAAAGTTAGAATATACACTTATATAAATATATAGTCTACATTCGATTTTTTTTAGATTTTTTATTGATATTGTAAATAGTAATTTGTTTTTCTATTAGGTTTGATTGAATCGCCAGTAGTTACTTTAAATAATAGCCGTACTGTTCAAGAAACAATGGATTTATTGAGAAAAAAAATTGGAGTACAATTTGATGAGGACGAGATTTTGCCATGAAACATTTTATTATACTTTTCAGAAATTAATGAAATTTATATCATATTGAAATTTAATACTATAATTAGAATATCATAGAGATCAATGAATATAATTGTTGCAATTTGTACATCAATAAACAGTAAACTATACGACTGAAACATTATATAACTCGTTGAAAAAATCTCTTTAATATTGATTTTCTGAACGAGATTACTAATGAAATGTTTGAACGTTAAATCAAATTATTGCCTATAATTAATTGACGTTAAACTATCCACAGGAGGAAAATATAAATTAAGAATCACAGACATAGAAATAGGTAATATACATGTAAAAGATGTATATGTTGACTAAAACCCTAGCATTCTAATGTTATTTTAAAATTGAAATTTAATGATGACTACTGTGGTCTATTAGTTATCTTGGCTTTAGTGTTGACCATATTGGTGGCAAACAATTCAAAATTGCTTGAACATCAAGGTATAAGATTGTATTTAATGTCACGTAATAGCGATATTAGTATTATAATAAGCAGCTACGATAGTATCAAATTTTATTAAATTTCTCAAATTACAATTTTGTTTTATTAACAAAAAGGCCATATACAAACAATGACAGTGGAATAGAACTATAAATAAAAGGCAAGGCCTTTTTTTTAAACAGAAAAAAAGGAATAAAAAGAAAAATTTATTGTTATGAAAAATGAAAAAATACATAATAATAATTGAAACAAAATATGTAAAAAGATTAAGTATACATAACATACACAGTTTGTCCCAAAAGTTACCAGAATGAAGCCATAAAAATAGTACCAGTGGCACGATATCTACGAAATTTTAGGTACTAATATTAGCATTCTTTAAAAACACAAGCCAACAAAAACACATGTTTCAATGATTTATCCATATTTGTCACATTTGACGGTGATTTTGGTAAAGATATATAGTGTCGATCAGTTACAAATTGAACAATATGTATCTACCAAATGTTGTTTTAAAGCTGGAATATCCGAAAAAAAATCTATTTGAAATATTATAAAAAGCATATGGTAAGTTGTGTTTAACGAAAACAGATTACAAATGGTTTGGTGGGCTTTGGTATGGTCAGTAGAGTGGTTGATAATGATAGAAGTGGTCGCCCTTCCACAACATGAACAGATAGATATTACGTACATTGCTGCTCTATTGATGGAACACCGTCGAATAATATGCCGTCTAACTGTTAAGAGATAAAACAATATTTCAAAATCAATCGTTCAACAAATTTTAAATGAAAATTTGTTGTCAGTTTGTTCCATATGCACTAATAAATAAACAACGAGAGTGACGCGTCAGTGTATATAAAAACTTATTAGGAATGTTTCGTACCAATAAAAATTACCTTCAAAAAATCATCACGAGTGACGAAAGTTAGTGTTATGCGTTTTATCTTGAGATAAAACGCCAAAACAAACAATGGGTTACACTAAACTCTCCATGACCAAAAAAATTGCGTTTCAAGTCATGTCAAGACAATGCTCGTTCTTTTTTTCAACCATTAAGGAGTTGTTCATAAAGAATTCGTGCCATAGGGTACAACAGTAACCAGTACATTTTAGAACGACTTGAAATTCATTGCCTGTGTCCGTCCCTAAAAATTCAAAGATTGCGATTTTTTCATCTTGCAAGACAATGTACCCACACACAACACTGCCATTAACCAACAATTTCTGGTTGATAAACCCGTTCCAACTATCTATCATCCACCATATTCACTGGAATAAAGCCCCTGGACTATAAAATTTTACCTTAAATTGGAGTTGAAATGGAGAGCATTGGGAAACATCCAGAAAGCTGTAACTGTCAAGTTAGACTATTCCAGTTGAAGTATTTCAGGCCATAGAAGACTTGAAAACACAGTTTCTAAAAGTGAAAGGAAACTACTTTGAATAATGTATGCGTTAAATAAATTTTTTTTTCATCACATTGTTTTTATTGCTTTAATCCTGGAACTTTTGGAACAAACTATATATAAAGTTGATTGTAGGTAGGTTATTTTATTTAAGAGGATCAGAAACGATGTATTTTTGCACTATTTTAGATCTAGAAGGCTGAGTTTAAATGTTTGGTCAGAATTAAATGTTATTTGTTCTACATGGTTGAATTTTAGTTTAATTTGTAGTTCTAAAGAATGCCATGAAATAAAAATTAAAGGTTCCAGTAATTATGAACAAAGAAAACGATTAAAAATAAGACAAATGTTTATGCACTAATCAGATTTCCATGGATACCATTTATATAAAATTGAAAATAATACTAATAGGTATGTGTCTTAGTAGCTTTAATCCGTATTCATAAACTATAAATATTAAAATATTGAAAGTTAGTGAAATCATTTTAAATCTGTTTATCGTGTATAAATTATGGGGTCATTGAATGTATTGCCGAATTTACAAAATCTACAACTTTGTGAATTAGACGTAACATATTTGAGTAGCTATTTATTAAAAAAACTAATTGTCACACATATAGTTCGTCTTTTATGATATGACTATATTACTCTTCAGCAGTTACGAAAAAGTCTAATAATATGACACCGATAATTGGAGCTGGAAAACTAATCATTTATTTATCTCGCTAAGCTTATCTCTAATTTTTTCTAACAGGATTAAAAGTTAATTCAAAATTGAAACATTTTAGTCACGTAAACGAAATACTATTAACTAAAATTGACGTTTTTGGTAATTGTGCGATTTTATTGTTTTTATATAAAAAAATTAATCGTCAGTTTTTTTTACAAATATGTTTTTTAACAATCTATATGAAAACAAGTTATTTGAGTTTGTTCGAACGTATATAGATAAAAAAAATATGTTAACCAATATTTATTAGATTACAAACATTCAAAATTAAACTAATTGATCCAAATTTTATTAATATTATAAGTGTAACACTGAGTAATTATTTAAGAAACTAGTACAAATAAAATTTGTCCCCTTCTATTATTATCTAATAATAATAATAAAATAAATAAATCTATTATTAACCTTTAATACGTCCTTCATTGATTAATACGTTAAAAAATTCCAAAACTGTTGGTTATCTACCAATGTTAATCCAATTTATCCAAACATAGCGAAGTGCACTTCGTTATTGTTAAATTCAGTTTTTGTGCGTAAATCGTTCTTCAACTCAATTGCCTATTCTTGAAATGTATCTGACAATGTCAACGTCACTATTGAATCGACAACTTGTTAGCATATATTGCCAACTTTTATTCAAAGAACCCAGAAAATATTGTATAAATTAATCAATCAAACTGTGAAAATGTTTAATCACTACATTTTTCAATCCAGCAAATCCAACGTTAAACGATTAAACGCTCGTAATCTTATCGATACCCGCGATAACCGGTCGTTATTCATTTTTCAATTTTTCTTTACATTGTGAAATAAAAATAATTTATTAGATACAAATTTGACCAAGCGATTTTCACTGCTCATATCTCCCTCCCAAGTTAAGACACTGCTCTAGTGTGAATAATAGATAATTCAACATATTTTAGGTGCCCGAAATTCTGCAACAATTTATAATGAAATGCGATTCGACAATTTGTAAATTCCGCGAATACAATGGGGACGAAGCCACACCGAACCGTATGGACGTTACAATATTAGATATATGTATTATTATATATATATATATGGCTCGGTGACCCAAATGACTATAAATGACGGTTGGTGGTAAAAATTTGAAGTGCTCTCACACCACTCAACAATGGGAAAAAATCAAACGGTAGATCGAAGTCGCAACACACGCGGTAAATTTGTATTATTTTTATTTTTGTTCGTAACACAACACGCAAGAGTCGTCGCTAACTGTTCCCATTTATACACCACCACAGCGACCAGTACGACCGTACTGACGACGTCACTATTTATATATGATAAACGTTATCATTTTATTCGTAGCGAACAATCAACGTTTTCCGTATCGTCAACTAAATTATATTTTATTCCACCGTGCAAAACGTTGCCCGCTAATAATGTTCGAATTGTATGTTTCTGTGGACGTTCGGTACGTTGACGACGACGAGTGGTTTACGAAATGTCAGCGGTAAACGGATATCGGAGGGAATAGATCGCAGGTGGAACGCCAAACGGATTCGTTCTCTTCGGTTGCACAAAGATGTACTTCCCCGTGGGATGGCCAAAAGTTTTGGCTTCGGTGCATGCCGCTGGAACCCTTGTCCAAGTGATCTGCAACAGAGATAAAGTACTGTTCGCCATATTGTCCAACGAACAATTAGAAATTTGGTTTTGCAAGGTAAATCCACTTTTCGTACTTCCCCCCTCTCCCAAACAGTTTCTACGGTTTTTTCATTTTTTTTTTACAATATATAGACTGCAATTTTATACACGTATGATCTGTATTTGTAATTTTATCTTTGGATACAACCACATTTACGAATTAACGTCTGCACAGTATGATATAATTCGGACCGTGTTTATGCTTATGAAGGAAAAATTTGCGTTGCTTTTATATACTTGTCTAGTGTTTATAATTGGAAAAAAATAGTAGTCTGTTAATAGTTCAATTCGTGATATATATATATATATGCGTGTAATACTCCTATTCAAATTAATTGAATCATTATTAACCATGCAAACATTAGGTGAAATCATTCGAGTTTTAATTTAAATATTACCTTAAGGAGTTCAAATTATTAAATAGGTCAACTGTGCCGCTTTTGAAAAATTATTGAAAGGTTTTCAAAGGGATCTTATTAAACTGAATTCAAAGTAAATATTTCAGCATATCATTTATTGATCGAAAACAATGTTAGTAAATTTCTTACAATAAGAAATCCTTTTTTTTTTATACTTGAGGTAAAAATCAGAAATTGGATATTTATTTCATAACCCAATGAGTAACGACATTTAAGTATAGATTATTTAGTTTTCAGCGATTATATATATAATTTTTAATTACGCTCAACTTACAAATCTTTATTTAATTATTTCCAAAAATATAATTGAAGTATTTAATTAATTAATTTTCAAATGTTTATCTACATTATTCTATAAACAATTATACATTTTTATTAATTAAAAAATAAATGTAAATATTATCATGTTAGATATACACTTAATGTTGATTCATCATCATCATCCTCGCCTTATTCCCATCTATTTGGGGTCAGCCACCTTAGTCTTAAACCTCCACTTGCCCCAATCTCCCACATCCTCGACGCACATACCAGCAATCCTCATATCCTCCTCAATTGTGTTTCACCACTTCTTCTTTGGTCTTCCTCTTCCTCTTCTTCCTTCCACACTCAATTTCATAACTGTTCTTACTGCTTCCGAATCTTCTCTCCTCATAATATGCCCAAACCATCTAAGTCTACTCTCCCTTATTTTATCCATAATTGCCGCTATTCCTATGCTTCCTCTTATATATTTGACACTTAATGTTGATTATTGATTGCTATTAGTATGATGTTGGTAGATCATATGCTTTATCATACACTAGCATTTTACTGTAATTAAGCTTCACTATTGTTGATGTTTGAGTTTTCTTTATACTTAACTAATGGACTAACCTAATTTACATTTTATAGCCGTGTGTAAAAATCACATCTTACAAAAGATCTAAGCAAAGTCTTGAAGAACTTGGTTTTAATTGGCGAATAGAATGGCGACCAGATTCCAGTATGTTGGTTATAGTGGTTAGTATTTTATATATATATTATAATAATAATCAATTTACCAATAATTAAAACTAATCGTACTTAATTGTATTTTAGACTACAAAAGGTTATTTAATATTTTATAATTTGAGCATTATTGGCGATCCTGGAAGCTTATACCATTTAGAAGATTCACAAATATCTAGTTTAAAAAGAGAAAATGACGAGCTATTTGTAAAGGAGACTATACCATCATTACATATACAACAAGTGATAATTTATTATAAAACAAATATTGACGATATTGTTACATACTTGTTTAAATTGTTTAGAACCAAGTAGCTTGTGTTGATGGTGGAGTAGGTTGTATAGCTTGTATTCGTGACGAATTAATGGTATCTACATGTAAAGGACATGTTTTGAGATATTACTGGAATGGTTCGATAAATCGAGACTACTGTTTAGATTTACGTAGAACACCATTTTCTGTCGACCTTCATGTGTCAAATGGTACGCAGTTTTATAATTAATTATGTTTTTAGCTCGTTTAAATACATATGCTATACAAAAAATATTTACTTACATTTTAACTTTTTATAGCTGCACCATTGACAACCAAGAATACATACATTATTGATATGGAGTACTCGCCATTAGTTGGAGGTTTTGGAATTATTTTGAATGATGGCCGTGCAGCATTACTGACAGCGTCTTCTTTAAAATTTGACCCCAATGTAAGATATTGTTGAAAAGTATAAAATTTAATATTTTAAAATGAATAAGTTTACTTTTGTTAAAATAGCAAGTACAAGGTATCTGGGCACCTCATATTGAAACTGCCACATGTACAAGTTTGAATCACAAGTATAGGTTAATCGCTTATGGATTAAAAAAGTTAGTTAATGAAATGAATTTGGTTGTTGAATAGCGTATTACCATTTTAAAATTTTTAGTTCCCAGGGTATAGTATTTGGTCTTGATGAACGCACTGGAGGTCTACAATTATCTCACAACCTAGTTATTCCCAGCCAAGTTTGGCCAGGTGGAGGTTTAGGTTCTGTGTTGTGTACACAGTGGACACCTGATGGCTGTGCTTTAGTTATGGCTTGGGAAAATGGTGGTTTTGCTGTATGGAGTACTTTTGGAGCGCTGCTAGTTTGTTCTTTAGCATGGAACTTTAGTGTTAATATTGATTTGAGCTCAAGAAATCCGCTCAATATTATTTCTATGGAATGGTGTATTGAAGGGTACCAACTGTGGATGATTAATAGAGCCTCGAAAGATGCTCGCGATGATACAGTATTACAATTGTCATTCTTGAAAAGTGCTCTTGCCGTTAATCCAACAATGGTAATTTATGAGACTGATTATGAATGTAAACAATAAAATACGATTAAAAATGTACATTTTTTACTCGTTGTGAAATATAGTTTCTTCTAATATTGTTACTCGTATTGTATAATTTAAGCTATCATTATAGTCAAAATGTTTATAAAAAAAAATACATTTTATTTTTATAGAGTCATCGTCCACATTTGTATCTACAAGGTGAAGATAAACTTTATTTGAATTTGACATCTGGTTTAACTAAAGTATATAAAATGACTCAATCAAATAATAAATCTAAAGATCAATTGACCGTCACCAGTGCCTTAGTTGAAAATAAACAGTGGATCATTGTTTATGCGCCTTCACCATATTTGGGGACAAATTGGCCAATTAGAGTAAATTCAGTGCATAGTTTTTGTTACAATTGTTATATCATTCATTACAATTGTGGTATATATTTCAGTCATCTTGCATAGATGATGATGGCAAACATATAGCGATAGCTGGACGTTGTGGTCTTGCACATTATTCGTTAATTACACATCGCTGGAAACTATTTGGCAATGAAATTCAAGAAAAAGATATGATAGTAACTGGTGGAGTCTTATGGTGGCGATGCTATATTGTCTGTGGATGTTACAGCGTACCTGAAGATGAACATCAAGTACGAATATATAATGGTGACTCAAGACTATCTAATGATAATATGATTGCCTACCAATTAACCGGACAAGCGCTGTTACTTGATTGTTTGGGCAATCGGTTAGCTGTTTTCTGTTCAGATGGTATTGTTAACTTGTTTAATATTGAACTATCTCCTAACCACAATATGGGTAATTTTTCAACATTTTATGAAATGAATAATGTTAACTTGTTAAACTTAATATTCTTTTTTAATAATTTAGCTATATTGGATAGAGTACAAACTATTGATATGTCAGCTTTATGCATACATCCCACTTGTGTTGTTTCTGTTGTACTTACAACACTTCGTATCGAACCAAAAATTAAAGGCACTACATTCAGAGATAATTTTTTACTAAATATCAATGGAAATTTGTTGTTAGTAAATCAACAAAGTTGTGATGATCAGGTATTGTATTTTGATTTTTAAAACGTATATTGTTAGGCAAAATGAATATTTATATTAGAATTTCAAATAAAAATTATAGTTTTTCAGCTTTTTATAATAAATTTACATTATTTAAATTATTGAAATTTTAAATATAAAAATATAATTTGAAAATTTAATATTAATACAAAAATTAAATTGTATTTCAGTCACAAGTTATTCCATCTCCAATTTTATTAGCATCATGTGTAGAAAATGCTTGGGTTTCAAACCAATACCGTCGAGATAAGCCTCATCTAACTGAAGCACTTTGGTTGTTTTGTGGTGCTCATGGAATGAGAGTTTGGCTTCCATTATTCCCAAAAAATGGAGATAAATCACATACTTTTATGTCCAAAAGAATTATGTTGCCATTTCAACTAAAAATATATCCACTAGGTATGATTTAATAAGTTTTGAATGAATCGTTGAACTGATATTTTACAGATAAAATACAATTTTTAATATAATTTTCATTAACAATTATTAAATTTATATAATTTTATGATTTTAGCCATACTATTTGAAGATGCTATTTTATTAGGAGCAGAAAATGATACATTACTCTACACAACTGATACTTCTATTGTATTTTCTTTGCCATTTTGTCAAATTGAAAGAACGGTAAAAATTTTATTCATTTCTATTTTAGTTAATTTTATTGCATTTTAATTGTTAATTAATATTTTAGAGTCAAGTTTATTTACATCAAATTTTAAGACAATTGATACGACGTAACTTAGGTTTTCATGCTTGGGAAGTTGCAAGGTGTTGTACAAATTTACCATATTTTTCTCATTCATTGGAACTGTTGTTACATGAAGTATATAGTATTTTAATTACTTTCTATATTATTTCATTAAAATTTACAATATATTTAATTTGTTTATTTCTAAGGTTTTAGAGGAGGAGGCCACTAGCAAAGAACCTATACCAGATGCTCAACTTCCCAGTGTCATCGAATTTATACAAGAATTTCCAAATCTTTATTTAGAGACTGTAGTTCAGTGCGCTCGTAAAACTGAAATTGCTTTGTGGCCATATTTATTTTCTGCTGCTGGTAAACCTAAGGATTTATTTCAAGAGTGTCTTAAACGACAAAATTTAAATACTTCTGCTTCATATCTTATAATTCTCCAAGTTTGTATATCAATTTGTTTTATAAATCTGTTTACAACAAAACTATTTTTATTTATAAGTTAGCATTTTTTTGGTTATATGTATAAAGTTTAAATATTTATATTTCTTATTCTAAATTAGAAATGAAAATAAAGTAAATAATTAAATTAGTTAATTCATCTATTTGTGACATAGATTTTAAAATGTGTTTTTAGAATTTAGAATCATCATCAGTCAGTTGTAAATATGCTACATTGTTATTAGATTCAGCTTTAGATAGTTGCCAATGGGATTTATCCAAAGACCTTGTCAGATTTTTGAAAGCAATTGGTAAGAAAATATTAAGATATTTTACATCATATAAATATTTAATTATTTAAACCATACATTTTAGATCCGAATGATGCTGATTCCCCTAGAACATCCTGCATTTTCTCAACCAAATACAATATGATTGGTCAAGGGAGTACTGTAAATCCAAATGAAGAAGATTTATCATTTTTAATGGGAAACATTCAGGTAATTCATATTAAAAAAACATTTAATCGTTTATATTTTAACTATTCGATTAGCAAATTTAATTAATAAAGCTTAATTAGACTCTTAATTGGTTATAAATATTGTTTTAAGGTAAGAGGACGAAGTATTAGTACAAGTACTACGCCAAAAATAGATATGAATTCTACTTTTGCTAGAACGGATAGTAGAACTGAACATAATTCTCAAAGAAAAAGATCTGTACTTTCAAATGGAAAATCTGAAAACGGGTTTGTTATTTATTTTACGTAATACATTGGTGTTACTAATATTAATTATAATTGTATTACCACTATTGAAATATTTAAAATATACTTTTAGAAAGGATATTGGCATTTGTAATTCCATTATGGAAGAATTTTTTACCGATACAATTCTTCAAAAGCACGCCACTAAATTATTACTTAATTATAAGTTAAGATCACTCGGATATTTTGCTGCTCGATTAGACTTTCATTTAGTCGAATGGTTAGCAAAAGAACGTAATGGAGCAGCTCGAATCGATAACTATATTGCGGCTTTACGAAGTCTTTATACTGATTTTTCCATTGCAAGACCACTATCTCCTGTTCAAAAACATTCTTCACTATCGTCAAGTGGTCTATTTACAATAGATAAACCCAAGTGGGTAGATGGAGGTAGTGCTGTAGGAGACAGTGGTTACATGAGTTGTCAAGATATTCCTCAAGTATCATCGCAATATCCGCAAGATGGATTTTTAACAGGCATTGGTGAGTAAATAAACATATAGATATATTAAATTGTTTTCATTGTTTTTGGTTATACATATCCTATTTATTTATTTTAAGATGAAGCTAGCACTATTGGTGAATCCGAAGATGCTTTGTTATGGAATGAAGAACGAGCCCAGACTAATGTTGATAACTGGAATGTTATTCCAAATGCACATATGTTGGAACAACTTTCCAATGAACATATAATACAAGATACTTCAAAAGCTGAAGTTCAACTTAGGTTATTAATTCTTATACATTTTTTTTTTATATACGATGGTGTTTTAACATAATTTTCATTACAGATATTTGTTACAATTATTAATTGAGGCTGGTTGTTTAGAATGGAGTTTTATTGTGTCTGTATTTCTCCGTGATGCTTTAGCTGTTCAAAGACTTGTGTCTACTGCCCGGTCACCGGAACATAGTTATGAATCTATATCACGGTTGAAACAAGCATTTATTGTATTATATCAATGGAGCTGCAATGAATGGTAATGTATAAAATTAATACTAAACACAAAATACCTGTTTGTAATTTTATTATTATTTAACGCAATATTACATCTAATAATAAATTGTCGCTTAGCTTTTAATAAATATTATAAGTAATTTTTGAACACTAACTTTTAAAACTTCAGTAATTAATTAGTGTCATATTTGAATGATTTATTCTTCTATTATATTTTATTTTATTTCAAATTTGATAAATTAACCATTTTTAGTAAAAGAAAAAAACCAATGTTTAATACTTAGAAAATATTAGTTATTTGGCTATTTTTATCCAAACTATTTAATTTTGAATCATTGAAACGCTAACAAATTTTAATACTATATAATATTCAAAATTAAATACTTATGAGATATTAACTAGAATTCTCTTAATATTTTAAATACTAATAAAAATAGTAATTGTACTTTTGATTTATTTTAGTTTTGGCTATCGACCTTTTATGTCTGCATGTCAAGCACAGTTGGGTGCGTTAAATCGAATTATTACATCTAAACAGCCAGCCCCTTCCGTTACACCACAAGCATCTTCGTCTTCATTATCTAGTGCTCTTACACAATCATCTAGATCACGATCAGTGAGTGAAGGCACTGGTGGTAGTCATTCTACTTCAGAAATGAATGATCACATACAAACAGATTGTCATCCAGTTATTTCCCTGGATTCTAGTTGTGATGAAACACAAGACAATGCATCTAATTTTGACACAATATCTGTAGTTAGTTTACAATCACCAAATAGTTGTTTGTTATCTTGAGGTATGATTGTTCTAATATATATAATCAGTCTGAATCATTAATGTTTTAATCACAGTTTGTCTTTGTTATTAAAATACTTATTTAACCTTTGGGCAAGCGTGCAAAATTAACTAACAGCATTTACATTTCTCTCATTTTCAGACACATTTGGAACATAAAGTGTATTTACATTAGTTTTCTTAATAGATAACATTAATATATATATATATATATATATATATAAAACGTCTATTTAAAATAAAATAATTTTTTTTTAACATATTTTAAAGGTACTAAAGAACCACAGCAATTAGCACAATATATATTAAATAAATAGAATTAAAAATTGGCATTTTATTTTCACCGATACTTATTATATAAACATTATTTTTATACTTTTACATGTCCATGAAACTAGAACATAATGTATAAAATGAACAACAATTGTTGGAAGTCTCATGAAATAAGAAACTGGATCTTGTCAGCTTTAAAACTAAACAAAAGCTTGCTTGAACATGTTTGAGTTATATTAATTACACTACCCTACATCTAAATTATTAATTAGAAAATACTAAAAAGTACTGATATGTTGCACAGATGTATTAATAATTAATCACAAAATTTCTGTGTGACGTAAATACTGCTCACATGCCCACCCAAAGGTTAAAAACATTAAATTTATTCATTTTAAACTACAGTTAGTCAATTTTATGAGTATAATTTATAATTATTAATTTAATAATTATATGTCAAGGTTAAAAAATAGATTTTAAACATTTAACATAATTCCAAATTGAATACTTACTATGAAATATTGACTGATTTTAATGTTAAAAATAAAATTAAAACAATCATTATAGTAAATGCCTACAAAATTTGAGAGCCTAATGTTATTATATTTTATTATTATTTGGTTATATTATTATTTTAACACGTTTGTGATAAATTGTTATTTATTGAATATTATTTGTCCTTTATTGTTAATGTTTTTTAAAGAAAATATGTTTGTTTTAAATCAAATTTTTTAACACTAATATTAAAATTGTCAATATATAGGTATATTTTAGTTTCTTACATTATTAAAATATTGACAATAACTTTATAATATTTGGTGGTTCACTACTTATAAAAGTAAATTAGAGTAAATAATAACTAAAAATTTTAAATATAATTTTTAAAAAAATATTCCAAGAGAAACATTTTTATATAATGTATTTGAAATTAAAATATACTACCTACTATTGATTTAGGTATGATAATATTAATAATAAATAATGAAGTGTACTATTTCTGAAACTAAATTATTTTAAAAGAATAATATTTAAATTAGTGTGAATTCAAATTTTTTCAATAGAAAATGCAATGTTATTTGAAAATTTTACATTCTTCTACTCCAAGCATGATATTTTTTTTTACTTTTAATTTTTTAATCATATTTGGACAATATTAATTGTTTTTTTAAAGAAGCGAATTAATATAATTTTAGTCCCCGAGCTAATGATATATATATATAAATTAAAAAGTATTCAATATAATAACCATAATAATTAAAATTATTTAATCAAATCTAATTGTGTTATTTAACGTTTTTAAGTTTAAAGTTAAAGTATTTAAATTAATCCAGAGACTGCCCTCTGTATTCTCTTGAATCTATACACCTATTATTAAATAACTTTTTTACCAATAATTGTTAATAATTGCATGTGCCACTTTATTAATATTAATAATTATTTAAATCTATATTATATTAAACTTCAAAAAAAAAAAAATATATATATATATATATATAAATTAGCGCTAAAGTTTATTTAAGAACAATAAATAAATTATTATTTAGTAATATTGATCGTAAATTATAATTTTCTAATTTATGACTACAATTATAATTTCTTATTTTGAAGATTGATTTTTATCTAGTTATTACGTAAAATAATAAGTATTTACATATAGAAAATAACTTACTTGAAATAATAGAGAAAAATTATTGTTATTCCTATATTCAAAATGTATGAAAATTTTAGCAAGTATGCCTTTTGTACAAACTGAATGAAAGCTCATGTAGGCTGTGTTAATGATAAATTTGCTTATTACTTTTTTTTTACTTTAATTATGTTGTATTTTAGTACGCTGATAATCAAATGATTGTATGTGTTATACAAGGTGCTCAATGTGTTTTAGGGTTATCATAATTATTTTTTGTAATTAATTCAAAAATAAAATATAATTGTGTTTGGCACCAAGCATTTTAAATGAAAAAATTTCCAGAAATTATTTTAAAATAATTTACATAATATTTCATTCAGATATTTTACATTACCTTGCTTCGTTAATTAAAAGATTGTTTATATATATATATATATATTATTAATATATATATTTATTTTTTTTTATATTAATGTTTTTATTTATTATACCTAGAAAATAGTTATATTATTAAACAATTCAAATGAAAATAATTGCATTATTAATTTTATCACATTCAATATGTTCTTTGAAGTTATAAGTATCATAAACACTTTATATTTCTAAGTTAAATCAATAATTTTGCATTTGATGTTTTTTAATAGTAGTAAATATATTTTCGAAAATGATATGGTCAAATTTCAGTTTTACTATAGATCAATAGTCGATTGAATTACAAAATTATTTGTTTTCCGTGAGAATAATAATAGAATTTTATCGATGCTATAATATAAATAATATTAAACTACATTTACCTCCTAATAGGTGTACAAAAAAAACACATATAGTATTCCTTTATTTGTTATTTACATTTTTAAAATAGGATCAAATTTTATAACAAATATAATATTTTATTTATCATTTGTATATATTTTGTCTTACAATATTAAATTATAATCTATAAGCATGATTTAACAAAACTAGCTGTACTAAATGTTAGTCTGACTCATCTGCCTAAACCAAGACCATGATTTTCAATTAAATTAAGACTATACACCAAGCAGAAAGTTCTTAAATATAGAAAAAATGTTGAATAATATTTGTAACGGGTGTTGTACTCTACAAAATCATTTATGATCGGTGACTTTACTGAGCTTTGTTTTGTATACTCCGTACCACGAGAGAACGCATATGGCGGCCGACCGAAACTCGCTATTTTGGCGCACTAGCGTCTCCCTCCACTAAACAATCTCAAGTCGAAACAAGTCGTTTGCTATCGGAACTAGTCGCTTTTCGGTTAGAGTCACGTGTATATAGACCGGTTGTTGTCAATAACGCAACTGACAACTGTTGATACTTGATTCGTACGTCGCGCATCGTTTACGCCACGTCTTGTGTTTTTTTACCGAGTATCTTGATTTATTTAAATTTTTTTTTGCGTCAGTTTTTGCGTTCTATTTTATTTTGACTATTTGGTGTGTATGTTAATTTGTTTTATCCAAAATGAGTCAAGAAGGTAGTGAAAACACAGCCAGCCAAGGAGGAACTGCAGGTTCACCAATGAAAAAAAACCCCGTGTGGAAAAGTAAGAATTATTTTAACTATAATGATTGTATTATATTATACTGTACTAATATACTATACTTCACTAATTTAAATGTTATTTTAGTTTGTTGGCTCTGGTCAAAAAATGATGATTGTCAATTTGTATAAAAACAAAATGGCACAACAATCAACTGGAGATGGGCCAAAATTAACGGCGAAAGAAAAAAAATAATATTCGAAGAAAATGGTATCGGACAACGAACTGTGAGCGTTGCTCTGTCAGAATATCGCAACAAAGGAACTGTAACATCACTAAACAAGACCAAAATCAGACCAAAAGTAACAGATAAAATTGACGAATTCGACCAAAATTTCATCAGGCAAAAAATGCATCAGTTTTGGCACAACCATCAAATTCCGACATTAAATAAAATGTTAACAGCAATAAATGAAGATGACAGTTTGCCAAATTTTTCAAAAATGTCCTTGTACAGAGTTCTAAAACATCTGAATTTCGAGTATGTTCGTAAGTCTCGGAATAGCTTGTTAATTGAACGTAATGATATTTTGTGTTGGTGTTGAAGATATTTGGAAACTATTAAGCATTACTGTAGACCAATATATTACTTGGATAAAACATGGATAAACGCAGACGAAACTACAACAAGATCATGGCTGAATAATACACTCAAATTGACAAGGGACACATTCTCTGAGGCCTTATAAATGGACAAAAGAAATCGTCTGGTAAGGGAAAGCGGCTCATTGTTGTGCACATCGGGTCATCAGACAGCTTTGTTGCTGGCGGTCTTTTTTGCTTCAAGTCGAAAAAAATACCCAATATTACCATGACGAAATGAACGGTGATAATTTTTACAAGTGGTTCAACAAAATTTTACCGTTATTGAACGAAAATGCTGTGATCGTCATGGACAATGTATCTTATCATTCTGTAAAAATGGACCCATGCCCCATTACCTCCTGGAAAAAGGCAGATATTATCAACTGGCTCGAAAATAAAGGTGAGGTAGTTGATCACACAAAAGTTAAATCAGAATTATTGGAACGCGTTCAAGTTTTAAAGCCATAGTACGATCTATATGTAATAGATGAATTAGCGAAAGTTGCCAATAAAACTATGTTACGTTTGCTTCCATATCACTGTGAATCCGATAGAACTCACGTGGGCATCTGTAAAAAATTATGTCCGTATGAATAATACTACATATAAATTACAAGATGTTCGTAAACTATTGGAAGAAGGCATGGAACGGGTAACTCCAGATATATGGCAAAATTATGTTGCCCATATGACAAAAGAAGAAGATAAATTTTGGCAAATTGATATTATATTATATTATATCTGATGAAATTCTGGACGAAGAATAAGGATCACAGGTCTTAACGATTACAGGTGACACAAGTTCAGAGTTCGATTCCGATTAAATCATTTGACAATAAAATACATTTATTGTAAAATGATTTTATTTGAATTTAATGTAACTTAGTTTATATATTTTTTTTTGATTGAGACTATGGTTTCAATTGTAAGATTTTGTACATTTTTAATTCATGATTTTGACTATTACTATATTATTTATTGTTGTATATATTGTTTTTAAATCAATCGTTAGATTTTGTACATTTTTAATTCATGATTTTGACTATTACTGTATTATTTATTATTTGTATTTTTTATTGTTGTATATATTGTTTTTAAATCAATCGTTAGATTTTGTACATTTTTAATTCATGATTTTGACTTTTACTGTATTATTTGTATTTTTCATTTAATAACTTCTGAAAAAAAAATACAATTAATAAAATATTATACAGTACCTATTTGCAATCTTATAACCAAAAAAAAATTTTTTATTACTCCCAATAATAATATAAACCAATATTAAGTAATACGCATCAACTGATATGCGTGAATCCGCGATTGCACAAGCATGTCATATTTTAATTATTTGAGCCGCTGTATACACTTATCAGCTGATGCTAGGAAAATATAGCACGTATTGCCATATGCGTTCCCTCGTGATATGGAGTATAGTGTCATATTAACATTAGGATTTCGAAAATGTTAAAAAGTCCATGATTCATTCGCGATTTTTATTTTAATAAATTTGCAATATCCATTATGCGGGGCATATATAAAATTAGTACATATGTAAAACTTAATTTAAGAAACATTTTGGAACACCAGGTAGTTAGTTGACATTGTTGATATTATTAACACTATTAAACTATTTTAAGCCTATCGAAATTTAATGAAATGAATATAATTATGTATGTGCCCAAACGAAACCTATGGTAAATTATATTGTGCCATCTGTATCCGTGCGAAAGTTCATACTCAATACATTTTTATTTACTTAGAAAAAATATTAAAAGTTCATTGATATAACGCAAATATTTTATTAGAAAATACACAAAATGATTTTTTTTTAATTTGTTAATTTTGAATAATATAAATGTTTATTTAATTTCCTTGTATACTGTATTGTTTAATATAAGAATAGGGTGGTATTATTTAATTCTTAACGACACTACTGTGTCTTCCAATTTAACATTTAAAATATTAATCAAGCCCATTATAATTTCAATTTGTACGAAATATAAATACAAATTGTAATTATATTTTTGTCTGAAAGACATAATTTTCCAAATTATTTCTTGATTTGAATACGTCGAAATAAATATAGACGTCTCTTTTAAAAAAATGATGATAGAAAATATCAAATACATAGATTTACTTAATTAATGACTTTACAATCGTCGAAATATGCGGTTTTAATCGTTACAAAATAAAATAATTTTTCAAAACGAACGCGCTTTAATGTATTGTAATAGCCATTGTCTATTTGTCATAACGTCCATGTTTCTTCGTTATAAGCACAAAAATGACTTAGTAATAATAGTTAATGATCACGCAGACTTTTTAAGCTGCGACAACACAAATGTTTCTATTATTATTAGCGATTGTTGAGGAACGATTGGTAAACATGTGGATGGATAGGTATTTTGGCCGACACGATAAAATTAAAAAACTGGCGAGGATTGATTCTTTATCGCTACAATTTCTAGATTTTAGCGCCAACATAACCTCGAAAATAAACAAAAGATAAGTAGTAATTTAAAAATTCACATTGGCGCCTTCATTATTTTCCAATTATAATTCGATTACTTTGTCGTTTAGATTATAACTCTGTGACATTGTCCGGCCAACAAGACTGTTACCAACGCTTCCTTCGTAAAGTATGTCGATTCCGTGACAATTCAGAGCGTTCTCTGCTCGTACTCGTGTTCGGTTTTTACATAATTATGACTTTTCGACGTCTCGTGACAATCGTAAAAAAAGTTCGATGTGTGGTTCACGTCATAAATGCAAGACATTCGGCAATGGCGATAAATTCAGATAACATTCCACGCGACTACACTCTCGAAGTAGTAATAATAATAATGTCAACTCGTAGATAAGTAATAGGTGTCCGCTTTCGTACAATTAACAAATGAATTGGGTATTAGGGTATCATATAACTATGAACACACGTGCGCAATAAAATATGTTCTTACGTTACGTCCCTCGAATGAGAATAACACCTTTGTTTCAATCGGTCTCGTTAATCCGAACGGGTTCGAGAATTATCGTATCTCACTATATTTAGAAGCGTATTTTCCGTAGTTCCGCGTGATTAATAATTAAAAATAATCGCGATAGCTTATTACCCGTGTACGTCGTTTAGATATGGTTAAATACATCGATTACGTTTGTCAGTTGTGTGTTGTACTACTTCGTCTTGCTTTTGCGCCGCTTGTTAAATATTAATTTGTTGAAATGGCCTCACGTAAGCACGTGACGTTAAAATTACGGGTTGAATTAGAAGTCAATCGTAATTATATTCGTTGTCATTTTCAATTACGGATACAAATTAAATTGCGAAAAAATTGTTTTTTTTTTAAAGTCATAGGTAATCCGAATCCTTCTCACCAATCTCATTCGAATTAACGAGGCCCTACTATATGCCCAGTGCCTGATGGCTACGTGTTTTTCACTTACGCTTCGTATTCGCTGTGTCTTATTCGTGTTATTATTATTACTTGTACGTTACTATTTACATACGGGTAGGTACCCAAATAATCAACTAACGAGCCAGTGTTCGTTTATTAAAATTTATCAATTTCTAAAACCCGGGTATATACTAAATAATATTATATATAGATCAGCTCGTACATATATTGTATATTAATTTACAATCAAAAATGTTCGATAGATATTTTTTTTAATACGGGTGCATAAACGTATTTAACCGTAATTAAAATAATATAGTGATGTAAATTAATATTTTTAAACGTATATTTTTTAGATATCGTTTATTTTGAAAACATTTAAATGGTATTTAATATTTCGAATGTACTCGTAACACGTTATATATATATATATTTTTTTTTGTTTAATAGAATAGGTATTTTAAGATATTATTTAAACATTATTACTACATAAACATATAACAACGCTTTGTCTCCATAGGTATTTAGTATGTTGACTATAGACGAAACTACGGACCACAAGCTAGTCAAGAGTGCCATGGTCTGACCTAATACCGATAGGACGTATTATATATAAAACTTAAAGCTTTGGGTATTAATCGCATACTGTTGAACCGTTTTGTTGCATCAAAAAAAGTAAATGAATATGGCGTAGCTAAGTTGATATTTTTTGGGAGGAGGACGATTTTGAAATATTTTGGCCCGATCTAATGAAAATATCTAATTTCGCCTATGATATCGACTATTATTTATAGATTATAAATTCTATATAGCAAGGAATAACAATTTTCGCACAAAATATTTGCGTTCATTCTGAACATGAAATGTTGGTTCTATATTTTATTGCCATGCATATGTATATATATATATAGATTGTCACAAAAAATTCGTCTTCAATATGATCAATGTAACAATGTTAATTTTTTTTTTAAATCTGGTATTTGTATAGATTTATTGAAATATCCAGGAATTTAAAATAATTTATTTTAATTAGTTCAATAAGTATTACTATAAAAAAAAATTTGAAATACCTAGTTAGGTACGATTATTGTAACCGCTCTCGTCCATGTTAATAAATTTTGATTGAACGTAAAATACGAAATATGTTCTTATCAACGATTATCGAATTACTATAATAGACCAACAGGTGAATATATAGTTTTATTATTTTGGTCATTCGGTGTAAATTTACAATGTCTAGACCTCAAAGCACATATGTATAACACGTGTTCGTGATAAATACGAGTACTATTTCAGTAATAAAAGCGGATCATTTTGATTTTGCGCTAATTTGATTAAAAAGGTTTTTTTGAAAATTGTCCGTACGTAATAAATAACGTCGACGATAGATCAT
Source organism: Geopemphigus sp. TES_GeoC_2020 (assembly GCA_025469175.1). Taxonomy (NCBI): domain Eukaryota; kingdom Metazoa; phylum Arthropoda; class Insecta; order Hemiptera; family Aphididae; genus Geopemphigus; species Geopemphigus sp. TES_GeoC_2020. The sequence goes on along the minus strand of JAIPRN010002582.1, from coordinate 3,096 downwards.
CATATTTGTATTATTATATTTACTAATGTATTTCAAGTATAATACGATGGTTTATATCGACATGATACTGTCGATATTTTGTAAAAAGGTAAATTACAGTTAACACTAAGGTAGATACCTACACGAGTGTACGTTTTGTGCAGTGTTAAGAACCCCTTGTTTTAGACATAAGTATTTAACTAAGTAAATATTTTATATTAACAAGTAAGATATACGATGGGTGTACCTGGTCAACAATCAGTCGATCAGAGAACTCAGCATAAGTAAATCACGTTAATTCCATATCTGTAAAACTCATATTAATGTTGACTCAAGTAAAAACCTTCAAATGTTATATGAAGTACGTGTATTTACTATCCTAAAAACTCACTATCAACAATAACCGAGATCGGAATACAACAGTAACAGCGGTTAATTAACTACGAAATTTGTGTATTATATTATTTACTACAATCCTATATATTTTTTAAAAATATACGCGTACTCATTCGATATCGTATATTTTGTTTCATTTTATATAGGAACTGCAACAGATAATATTGCAAGGGGGTATTATTGTATTAGAGACTTTAAATATCTGAAATATCACGATAAACCATATTTTAAAATTCTACATGTTTACGTGATTATAAGCATATTAAGACGGACACACTACGTAGCTATTTATAATATGTAATATAAGTATATGTAAAATTTATTTAGTACTTAGTTACAATCAAATATTTTGACAAAGAACTCGTTTTCGATAGCTTGACAGTAATTTTAAGTGAAAATATTGCCTTCGTAATAGTCTCATCAATTTAATGGTATTTACTATTTAGAAAGGAAAGGTGACGAACGTGTATATTTATTTAAAGAATAATATTTGATTATAAAAACGAACGCGATTTGTTGTTGGTTCGAAACCTGGAGTAAGATAATTGTATTTTGAAGAATGTTGCTGGTCTATCGTAATCCAAATTAAAATTTTATATAATTCACGTTTTACAAGGATCAAGTGTTTAATTCTTATTAACGATAACGTACATTAAATTAAAACACATTTTTGTTCAATTTGTGTAAAGTAAAAAAATGTTTAAAATGACACAAAATGTTTAATTATCGTGTATATTTATTGTTGCATTGAAATTTACACGTCAATATTTAATACGATATTTTTTATCTAAATAATGTAAAAATTATTGATTTCTTATAGGCAAAATAAGATAAGTTTTGTAACTGTAACCGGTATTGTTATGGTTAAGAGGCTAACGACAACGTAATCATTTTTTTATGGACAGATTAAATTATAGAAAATATCCATGGGTTTTATGTCAAAGTATAGGGTTATTGGCATAACACAACCGTTGACAAACTTCCTACAATACTATTAATAAGAATTAAAATAATATTCGGTTTATAATTCAATGATTTGAACATAAAATGGTATTTTTTATTTAAAAAAACAGTAATAACGTATTAACCTTCTAACTATTAGGAGTTGTTACTGTTCGGAATTTTACCTAATATTCATTAATCGTTGGATAAACGAATAGATATTTATATTTATTTGCATTATCTGTTTATTACACGTTAATATTTAGTAAAAACGTAGGTTGTTCGGGTGAATAGTGTGACCAAGTGTATTTTGTGTAGATTTTATCTTCTGAAAAACACCTTGCAAACGATACGAACATGTAAGTACATTACCGCAGTGGTAGCTCCATCTGGTGCTAGATTTGTCGTCTAATCGGTAAACAATAAATAGTGTGCACCAAAATATCAACAAAATAATACCGTACGAAATGCGGTAATAATCATTCCGCTATTAATTATTAGTTTCTCAAAAAATTCTTACGATTTTCTCTATGATTAACTTTTGGAAAATAACAGTTCCAAATAATAATAATAACAATAAAAAGAAAAAAGAAAATTAAAATAATTATGTACGCCGTACGGTAGTATGGTACGAACGGATCCGCATTTTCGGATCGTCACGGGTGTGATGGCCGATGCCTGAAAGAATCGGCGTGACCGTTTCTTCCATGGTCGTTTTACATAGTTTGCCGCGGCTCTTTTCACGTCTATGCATCTCTGTCGGCACGACGGCGGTCCGGTTTAGTCCGTCTCGTTCTACTCACGTACATGTGCGCACCGTGTCTGCGCATACGCGAATGCACGCATACAACCGCTGCGGACAAAAACACACTCGCATACGCACGACGCACTAACGCGCACACTCGTACAGAGTTGTATGTATTTTTATTTTATTATTTACATTTTGTGTACAAAAATAATGTTAGTTTGATACGAAGGTGAAATACATTGATCGCTATTCGTGCTTTAGTTTTAATGTGTATTGTATTTTGGTAAGTACGTGTAAATTATGTTAATCGGTCAGCTTATTATCGCAGGTGGCGTGTTCAGCCCGTCCCGGGGCCATTGTGCCGCGTGCAGTCCGCCGGACGACGGAATTCTGTCGATTTCGTTTGTCCGAATGGCGTCGTCCATCTCTAGCGCGCACAATAATTGTCCCCACCACATGTTTTTTGGCCGGGCGTATGTCACCTCGCGCCGATGATTGCCTTTATATATGGGGAAATAAGAATATTAATCCCGACGTTCCAACGTGATTTTCGTTCGCCCGCCATCCCCTATGTTCGGAAATTCCGTATAATTACCGCGCCAAACCGCACATATGTTCGCCGCACTATTCCGTGTTGCCGCTGCAGCTACCGCCAGTTGTCACCTGTTCATTCCACACGTATTTATGCTGAATTTCTTAGAACGTGTGTGGTGAACAAAGGATTGGTTGGTTTTCACATATTTTGGTCACTGGAGGTCACATTATGTATTGTTGTTTCACGCGCGTTGCGTATGATATTATTTTTTCGTTGCTATACCTCTGTCAATTGTGACATTGTCCACTATAGGTATTTAAAATAGATTGTTTGGATATTACCAACCCTAATACGCTTTGTTGTGATAGTTGTGTCAAATGCTATTGAATACTCGTCGACGCTTAATATGTTTTTAACTTAATCATGTGACGACTGTAGCGAGTGGGGGAGTTCATAATTTCGTTTTTTTTTTTGTGATTTTAGACTGCCGTGTAAA
>JAIPRN010002581.1:0-28914 GCA_025469175.1 Geopemphigus sp. TES_GeoC_2020 | reverse complement strand
TATATATATATATAATACATTTTAATTAGTAAATATATCATAGGGAGGTATTAGAAAAATATTCGAAAAATCATATATATTTATATTTGATATAAAATACATAAGTGTAAAATGTATCTATATACACCAGGGGGAAAATTTAACGAAGGGAACGCGTTTAAACATTTAATGATATATATTTACAATTAGGAAGTATAAATAAAATATATTGTAATATGACTATAATGATATATCAAATATCATTTGTGAAAATAACTTTTTAAATATATTTAGTATTTGTAGTGTCTTATATGTCGTAATAATACCAAATTCAAATAAATAATTCAAAATTGTTTACATATTAATGAATAACAAATCTTTATCATTGTCCTTTTTGATTGATAGTTTTTTTAACTACCGTGCTATACGTCAAGTTGTTTTATTAACAATCTGTTCGTTATTTTTTCTGTTTTTTGACTTTCCCATATAAATACTATATCCTTAATTGGCTGTAATTCATTTTGTTTGCGATTTTCGAAGAATTTTATTTGGTTGGCAAAGTTTATAATATACTAGCAAAATACAAAATGGAATCACTAATTATTGATATTTCATTTGAATCTAGTGATTTGGCTAGTTTGATTCCACGATAAATAGCGAACGTCTTTATTATGAATAAATTATCGATATTAAAATGTTCGTAATTGGTAATAGCTTTTCACAACTATTTGATGTTTAGTTTTTATGTATTTATTATTTATGGACGTAAGATAAATATTATCATAATAAAATATAGGAAATTGATTTTTTACTTTTCTTAAAATAAGTTAGCATTCTCTTTTTTTTCTTTTTGTTAATATTCGGAATGTACTGGAGATATAACTAAAGTTTCTTTAATAAAAAAAAAGTTAACATTTTGCAGATCGCCAAATTCATGTTATAACAATGTGATTTTTATATTGTATATAATTAGTAAAAATTAAGCATAAACTAAAATTATCGTTAATTTCGGTAATATATCATAATAAATTATGTTATATTTTTAGCAAACATCGAGTCAATGGAACAAAGTATTCTATTTATCTGGAGCAATATGTATAAGTACCGGATTAGCTTACATATTTTTTGGAACTTCAGATGTACAAAAATGGAATTCTTGCAATAACAGAGCATCGAACGAAAAAGAAATGAAATTAATCGATAAAAAAGCGAAAAAGACCACATTTTAAGTAATCGATTCATATGTAAATGAATAAGTTAGTGTATAATATTTTTATTCTTCTATCATTTTATAATTATCGTAATGTTTTAATGTTAAACAGTTATAAACTAAATTTCGAAAACCAAATTACAATTAAAAACGTCTTAACGGATATTACGAGACATATTATTTTTAAAATATGTTATAATCACGTTAATATCTATAAATTTAAAAATGTTCAACGAGTGAGCAGCAAGTAGTTAATAAAAACATATTAGTTAGATGAGTGTATCATCGTACGTTTTATAAGTTAGAAAATTATAGATTTATATACAAAGCCTTATTAGTAGAGTCTTTGGTCAAATAACAAAAGTTGACTTTTTATAAAAATGGGAAAATGAATTAATTTATACTGTATATTTAATATGAAAGCCTTTACAATTAGATCTGAACATAGCAAAATAAGGGTTTAAAATTATATTTATTGTGCTAATGAGTAAATTATCAATATTTTAAACGACATACGTAGGCACAAACGTAATACGAAAATAATTACTTTGACGCAAGCACGATTACGTGAGAGATTAGAATCACTTGTATATTTTTTGCGTTCATATTATCCAAATATATTATTGTATTCGTCATAGACGGAATTCTTTAGGACCAAGAAAAATTCGGTTAATTACTAATTTTTGTTTTTAAACTGTTTAAACTGACCAAACATTTTAAAATTTATAGGAGATTTTTATTACATAGAAGGTCTATTTAAATTTTATAATATGCATTAACTATTACTGTATTATAATTTTAGAAACGATTTAACGCAATTGTAATGATATCTATGGATATCATAGTTCTAATAATTAATGCCACAGCTATATTTGAATGTGATTTACTATTAGGTATTTCACGATAACATTTTAATAAAATATAGAATGACGCTTGGACCTTTCGGGATACCGATACTATTACAACAGGATAAAGAATTGTATCTAAAAGAAATTACATTTATACCGTGGAAAAGTACACATAAAAATATAAAAAGCGCACAAAATAGAGGCCGATTGTTTACAGTTCAAGCTAAATACGGAAATTATGTCACAGCTATAATAAAAATTTATCGTTCGAAAGAGCATAACTTAATCGAACTCTTCAAATTTTAAAATATCTAAAATAATGGACACAAGTAAGTACAATTAGCGTCAAAACAACTGCAAAGATCAACATAATAGATGAGAGCGTCATTTAGTATTTGCCGGTCGATTTATCGCGATAATCTGATCGGACAAATCTGCTATAAAAGACAAAAATGATGCCCATCCAGTATCTGTAGATAGACCACCAGTTGGTTGAGCACTGGATGACATCTGTCTCTTCACGGGGACAGTTAACTTTCGTCTTCAGCAGAATGTGAGCGCACTTTAACCACGAGTCATCCATATAGCAGAAGTCGGTATTCCGAGGATCAATAGATATTCTCTTCATCAGGATTTTTGCATTTCGACTCGTTTCTAATTGTCGGTGAATTTGCTTAAACCAACTCAACGTCCCAACCATTTTTCAACTTAATCTTTCACGTATTTCTTCTTTATCATTTAAATTCAACGAATCGGCATGACCGGCGAGGTAAATGATTTAGTATTTATAACAATATTCCTAAATAATTAACGAACTCACGATCTCGAAAACAAATCTACGTAACAATTCATTAAAGTAAATATCTTCTTACACCTTTTTACCTCCTTTTTAATTATATCCTACGATATATTCCTATAAGCCATTTTTTGTGTTATTACACAATATTTTTAAAATGTTTACTATATTATTAATATTAATGCTGCATCTCTTGTAGATATATGAAATCTTAAATACATGGCCTTTAGAGGCTGCGGTTTTTCTGTTGTATGACATCCCAGCCCGAGTAATTTAAAATTTTCAGATTAGAAAGCCAGCACAAGGAAGAAGTGATTAGTTCGAGTTTATTGGGTTGGTTGCTATCTATGATGATAGAGAATGTCGATTCAATCAAGTCACGTATAATGACTATAGACATGAATTTCTCTAGGTAATTTAATCTCTAAACAATCCGAGACATATTTTCAGACTCTTAGATATTGGAGAGGTGGGATTTTCCTGAAGAGAATTAACTATTTACCGAAGGGCAATTTGTTTAGCGTGGAGCTGAATATTTTCAGTTTGTAAGCCAACTACTATGTGGGAAGCAAGAAATTGCCGTTTTTGGCATAATTCTAGAAATTGAACGAATTTTGAATTAAGGTCTAAAATTTCGGTTCGGGATTTTTGTAATTTCGTGATAGCTGCCATTATATCGTTATTTATTGACGAACTCGTAGTTTAACTTTAACAGTACGATAAATTTATCTGACACAGTGATTATCCGGGCGAGAAGAGGTTAAATTTGGTACTTTTTAAAGAATACTGTAAATGCACGAAGATACGGAAAATGGAACCACCTAATAGATTTCTAGTATCACTTACTTAACAACATTATCCCAGAAAGTACAAACAATATTCGGTATCAGCCACGATAAGAAGTATTGCTTATCACAGTTGACTAACAGCGTTGAAATATACAAAAATTTTATTTGCAAATAATGTACCGACCAATTGGTTTACTAATGACGTAAAACAAAATAATGTAATCTCAATCGTAAACGCCAATTACTAGCTGGTGGATACGTTCGACCGGCTTCGTCACGTGCCGTTTGGTACGAAGAGATTATTAAGCACAAAGGTCGAGATTGTCCATAGGATAATAATTTTGAAAATTCGATAACGCCACCGACCAAGGGCACGGAACTGGCCGGACTTGGACGGGTAATTGTATTATACATGAACCGATATGTCAACGGAAATACCGAATGTTTTTTAGTTTGTTACGTTAAATAATGACGAACGATATTGAAACACATGAAGAAATCGTCGTTTCAGCCCATTATTTTAAAACAATTTTCGTTTTTTAATTCCAATAACGTGCAATATTGATACGTGTAAGCCAGGTTTTTATTTATCTTATCTATTTTGATATTTATATAGAGGTCTATACATTTTGTTATATTCCGTGATAAAAAATACTATATTAATTATTGTTAGATACGCCGACATACATTTCCATTTATTTCAAATGCCGAATAATACAAATAGTATTATTATTAATCATTAGAACAGCTTAATATTAAATACGACGTGATTATAATATTACGCGACTATCTTTATATTATATTAGGTTTCGATTGGCAATTATTTAAATTTCTAGGGAGTAATTAAAAAGCGTCTATCTGAAAAATGAGTCAGTTTACATGTACGGAGTCTGCTGCGGGCGCAGCCTTCGCACCGCCCTTCCACAAACTATTGTTTTTATCTGTTAGCATTAAAACATTCAAATATAACACGTTTAGCGTTAATTTAAATCGAACGTTTGCGCTAAGTCTTTTTCCGAATGGAATAATTCTAAATTATAACTTGCACGTTAAAATTACAAAACACTCGTTCAACCGCTTAAGTAATCTTGTCATCCACGCGAATCGCTGTCCATTTGAGGTTTACCGTAAATCAGTCAATAAATTACATTTAATACGTTTCAAAACATGCACAGCTTAAATAGTTTGTTGATAATAGTAATATTTTAATATATTTTGAAGTAGTTACTAGTTATTTTCATATAGATATTTTTAAGCTATTGCATAAGTTTAATCTGTTTTCAGCTAGTTAACTACCGGCATGTTTTTGAGTATAATTTTACGCGTTAACATATAAATATGGAGAGTGAGTATCGTTAGGATTTTTAATACGTTAACATAAACAAAGTAATATTTAATAATGATATAATTCGTTTAATTATTAAGTTAATGTATTAGAACGAAACAATTTAATAATAAACGCAAATATAAAATTGGATTTCAGAGCGAACAATATTGTGGCACATCACTTTTTGGGGTTTCGCTATAAACTACATGGTTCGTACGAATATTAATATAGCTATTGTTTCAATGGTTAAACTTCCGATACAAAGTACGAATGTAACTACCGGAAGCGAGTGTGTTCCAAATATTGTCTTTTCAACGTTGAACAATACTTTAGTGCAACGGCTTCCGACGGATCTGGATGTAAATATAACACATTTTTTCGCCATGTATAGTTAACTATTTATGCTCGCTCGAATTAATTGTCCGTTCTATAGATATATTTTTTGTTTTCAAGGATAATCGATTCAAATGGGACGAATATCAGCGAAATGCGGTTTTAGGAGCATTTTTTACATTGTACATGGTCATGCAAATACCAGGAGGAATCTTGGCGCAGCGATATGGTACGAAAACTGTTTTTGGCCTGAGTAACGGTTTGGCGGCGTTACTCTCATTCGTCATCCCGATGTCCGCAAAAATTAACTACCAAACACTCGTGGGTGTTAGACTTATCCAAGGGCTCGTGTCGGTAAGATTATTCATCGAATTCAGTAGTAAATGTAACGTTATTATTTTGATTAGGGCGGTGCGTGGCCGTCGATGCACACGATGACAGCTTATTGGATCCCGGCACACGAACGAAGTCGATTTGTTTCGGCTTATTTAGGTAGGTATATACTTTCATTAACATAGGTTAGATTGAGAAACGATAGATATATTTTTAAATTACTCGCTCCGAAATTAAAATGCATCGATAGATACTTCTTTTAATTAACTTGACCTTTTGTAATTTCACAATATTTCAGAGATTTATCGAAAACTATTTAAACCAGTTCTTAATAATACGAATTAATTAATTTCGAATTATCGGTCGCATATTTAATCCTATTATATTGGCTATCTAGATGAAATATATATAGCGACGCGTTGCGAAAGTTAATTACGTAAACACTTTTATTTGTATAAAATGTTTACCGTTTATATTTGTACATATATCATTCAAATTACTTTATATTTTGTAAGATTAAATATTACAATCTTATGAATCGACATTTAACGTCGAAAGTTACTCATTTACTATATATTTATGACGCGTAGTATTATAATGATAATCGATGTTATTTAGTGTACCAAATTTATCATCAGCGTATATTGGTACTTTTATAATTATAAATTATTTCTACGCCTGTGACGTAATTCAATAATTTGATCGTAATATTGATAAAAATAAATTAATATTAATCTCGAACGATTATTATTATCGTTATTATTATTAATATTATTATTTTCGCCTAATATTCACAATAATAAACAAAGGTTTAATTAAATATGTTAGGATATTTTCGAAAGATAAATAGTTCTTACTCGAACATTTTCGATTGTATTCAAAAATATTGTAATTATAAATTATACGACCAGAGGAGCGACTGCCGCGATTTAGTTATATACGTTTTGACGGCGGTTATTCACTACCTAACCACATGGACGACAATAAAATGTTTTCCATACATGGCAATGTAAATTTTAATATATTAGTAGTTACTTCCAGAAATTTGATAAAAGTTATATTTAGAGGTTAGTTATTACATTTCCAAGTTAATTACTATAAAATTAATTAAAGTTTTCCACGCAAAATCAAAAGTACATTAAATATTATTAATATTAGCATATAAAGAACGTGTTAAAATGTATTTATTAACCGTCAATTCATTACATAAACTAAAACTTTGTACAAAAAATCGGTATTAAACGTTGTATATGAGTTTTGTAATTTCACAACATGTTTACGTTTTATCGAAAATGATGTAAATTAGTTCCTAATAATATTAATTAATTAATTCTGGACTAATGATTGCATAATAAATCCTATAATATAGACCATCCATTTGAAATGCTAATTTGAGGCGACGCGTTGCTGTAGATAATTACGTAAACTTGTTTATTCGTATAAAATATTTACCCTGTGTATCTGTCCAATTGATCATATAAATTAGCTTATATTTTATATAAAATCAAAAGTGTCGATAGAATTTTATTGTTAAATACCCTAGTTTTTGTAATTTGACGAACATTTTATTAGGTACCGAAAATGATAAAAACTAATTCCTAATAATAATAATTATTATTATTATATAATTCCGGTCTATAAGACGAACATACTATAGTCAATTTAGGTGGCATGTATATAACGATGGCGTGAAGTTATCATCTACATAACTACTAATTCGTGAAACATTGTTATCATCGGCATATATTCTCGGAATAGAAAATGACCTATTAATTTGCAAAATGAAATATTAGAAGCGATGTACAGGATATAATATATTAAAGGAATAGATTAATTAATAATAATTAATATTAACCTATTATTGAGAATGATCTACATCATATTTTTATATGACATGTAGTATTGTACCCATAAACGATATTACAAACTGTACAAAATACATCTTAAGCGTTTTGATCCGTTATATTCTGACACTGTTCTTACAACGATAATTGTAATAACAATAGTAATTAATAATAATACATTGATATTAATCGAAGATAATGATATTTATTAATATAACTGTATTATACAACGAAGTAAGAAAGCGGATTGTTAGTTCCTAGTAAAAATATGAATAGTTTTTATATGAAAATCTTCGTAGTAAATTTAAAAGTATTTTTAATTATTCCGAGTAGTATGTACGATAATTTGATTGTTTGTAGTTTGATGGCGCTATGATAAAAATGCTCTTTATTATTACTTATCTATTACGATTATTAAGAGAGTGAAATTCGACGTAATTTATACTTTTATTTTAAATAACTTAACTCGATTTAACTGTGTACAATTAAAACGGAAAACACGAAATATATTTATCATAGACCTATACAATTTTTGTACTTAAAATAATTTTGTTTTTTTATTTGGTAAGGTAGTTCAGTCGGCACCGCAATAACATATGTCATGTGTGGATACCTCATCGCCATGTTTGATTGGGAAAGTGTATTTTATGCTAGCGGAGTACTTGGACTATTTTGGTTTATTTGTTGGACGTTATTTGTTTACGACACACCAGCTAAGCATCCTACCATCAGTGATGAAGAAAAAACTTATATAGAAAATTGTATTAGTAATACCGTTCACACTAGTTCAAAACCGGTAAGAAAACTTGTCGTTAATACAACGCTTATATAACAGTATAAGTAACAAAGTTGTGCTTAAATTCGTGACTTTATGGTCTTCAAGTATTTTCAACATCTAACAAAAGATTCTGAATATCTGAAGCGTAGAGACTCTAAGTGTTACAAGGTCGTTATTATTTTACATTGATTTCGAACGTATGCATCCAAATCCTTTACAGAAATTATATCCTACTATCTCAAAGTGTTTTCTGATTGTTACTTTTACTTAAATATAGAGAATTATTTATTACAGACGATTCATTTATATGTTTGCAGTTACCAATACCTTGGAAATCGTTGTTGAAATCAAAAGCGTTATTTATTAATTTACTGTCACAAGCTGGATCGATGTGGGGCTATTTTACACTTTCAGTTCAAGCTCCAACATATTTTAACTTTATCTTAGGTTTAAATATTAAACAGGTATTTAGTCATAGTCAGTAACCGTTATGTTTTAAAAGGAGATTTTATTCAGGCAGGTTTATGGTCAGGAATGCCCCATATATTTCGATGGACGTTTTCTTTTGGATTTGGTATGATGTGTGATCGTTTAATAAAATCGAAAACTATGTCTCTTACCAATATTCGAAAATTCGCAACATTTTTCAGTAAGTAATTCATTATCAATGTTCATTTTTACTAAGTCTAACTTCATGATTAATTTAATAATACGTGTCGAATAGGTAATATTTTACAAGGGGTTTTCATTTTGAGCCTTTGCTATTGTAATTGTAATTCAATGGTTTCTATAATTATGTTAATTTGTGCAACTTGTGTAAATGGCGCAGTAAGTTCCGGGTCATTAGCAGCAGTAGTGGATTTTGCTCCGAACTACGCAGGTTTGTAATTATTAAAATAATTATACAGAATACAGAGTTCGGGTATTTGTTTCAATTCACTCTTAGTTTACCAGTAAAGGCACCTAGTGACCAGTGTAGTATTTGTATTTTTTTTTGAAAGAACGAATATTACTTACGTATTTCATATATTTGTATATATATATATATTGTGCTTGATAACTGATAAAATGTTTTGAAATGATTAACTTAGTTTTTGTTTAATACTTTAATACCTGTTTTTATTTTAGGAGTGATCCAAGGAATTATTGGAACTTTTGGCACGTGTACAGGAATAGTTTCACCTATTATTGTGGGATACTTTACTGCTAATCAGGTTACATTTTTATTCATAAATTCATAGTTCGACGAAGTTTTGAATTAGAATGTGTATGATTTCGAATTACAACTAAAAATTCAGACACGATATAGGAATAATTATTGCGTAGAATGTCGTATTAATAAATCGTTGTATAATATACAACGATATTATAATAATGTAATATTATATACTATATTTTGACTAGTTAAAATATCATAGGATAGCATTAGAAAAACTATACTCAAAATAATATTTATCCGAAGCCTAATATCCAAAAGTATAAAATGTAAATTTGACGTATCAGCGTAAATGATTTTAATAATGGAGATCATTTTTTCATTTAAATTTAAACTGAAAAGTACAAATAAAATACATTGAAACACGCCTTAAGTCATTTTTTCGGTTTGTATGTCGTTATATTACTAAATTAAAATTCGTAATTTAAAATATTTTTGAGAAATAATAATTAACGTAGTTTATTATTGTCCTTCGTGATACGTGATTTTTATATTAATTTACCTTTTACCCAGTTGTTTATTTTAATTTACGTTTATTATTCTTTGTATTTTCAAATAAACGAAAATATAATATAATTTTCAAATAATCAATTAAATAATCAATCGATATATATATGTTCCTTAAATAAATATAAGATTGGTTTTAATTAAATTTATTATAATCCTTATTGTAATACACTTACTATTTAATCGCAGTATTACTTCTCATTATATCATGATAATATATTTTCTATTATAGATTAATGAACTATTAAAAAATAGTAAATACCGAGTTCTTTCTTTAAAATTTTTAAAGATGTACAGTTTTAAAAAAAATCTTGCCTTTTTTTGTTGTTGTGACTAGTATTGAAAATATGATTGAATATTATATGAATTTGATGTTTTTTGCTTGTTTTCAAAGTTTTTCTTCGTTGAAACCATTCAACGTCATTGGAAGTTGGGTATTATGTATACAAATTCTTCAGTATTTCTGTTCAATTTGTTTTCACTTTATTTTTACTTTCGACTATTCCATACGAACTCTAATTTCCATAATTTTATTGATGGCGATTAATTAAGATTGGGTTTTTTGAGTAACTTAATTTTCAAATTATTAAACATTAAAGAACAGAGTATTTCAAACGTTAATAACACACGAAAGGAATCACTTATTAATAATATTTCATTTGATTTAAAAGTGTTGGCCACCTAGATGATTAAAAAAAAAAAAAGCGCAATTTTTTGCAATGTACATACATGTAGGATTCTTTTATCTCTAAATTACATCGTTTCGAATTATTGTGATTTAACAACGTTTGGATACTGGCGAATTTCGTCGTATCATTGAAATCATATTTCTTCAATCTTCGTTGTCACCAAAAATTATCGAAATAATCGTCTTCACGAGCTCTAATAAGAATACGTGAAATTGAAGCGTAAATTAAAAATTATAAAGAAAATAAATTAAATCCGTTTACAATACTTAAAATTTTTTTTAATAATTTCTAAATCATCGCACATTATTAGTGGCATAAAAAATGTACTGAGCAATGGTTTTTGATGATCTATATTATGTCGATATGTATCTACTATTTAATAATATAACTTAATTATTATTAAAATATAGTTTTGTAATTTGTTTTTTATTTTCTTAAAACGAATATAGCATTATGTAAAATTTTAAAATTATTAATACTTTTAATAAAATAATAATATATATTGTCCAAAATTAGTAGGTATTACGAAAAATTCTCGAATTAATGTTGGTAATGTATATTTTTAGCAAACATCGAGTCAATGGAACAAAGTATTCTATTTATCTGGAGTAATATGTATAAGTACCGGATTAGCTTACATCTTTTTTGGAACTTCAGACGTACAAAAGTGGAATTCTTGCGACAACAGAGCGTCAAACGAAAGAGAAATAAAATTAAGCGATAAAAAAGCGAAAAAGACTACACTTTAAGTAATTGATTCATATGTAAACGAAGGAGTTATTATAGAACATATTTATACTTCTATCGTTTAATAATTATTGTTACTTTACAATGTTAAACAATTATAAACTTAATTTGGAAAACCAAATTTTAATTTACAACGTTTTTACGGATATTATGTGACATATATTTTAAATATGTTATAAGCACGTTAATATTTATAAATTTAAAAATGTTCAACGAGTGAGCGACGAATAGTTAATAAAAACATATATTAGGTATATGTGTGTATCATCGTACGTTTTATACGTTAGAAAATTATAGATTTATATACAAAGCCTTGTTAGTAGAGTCTTTGGTCAAATAACAAAAGCTTACTTATTATAAAAACGGGAAAATGAATTTATGTATACTGTCTGTTAAATATGAAAGCCTTTACAATTAGATTTGAACATAGCAAAATAAAAGTTTAAAATTATATTAATTGTGCTTCGAGTAAATTATCAATATTTTAAACGACATACGTAGGCACAAAAGTAATACGAAAATAATCACTTTGACGCAAGCACGATTGCGTGAGAGATCAGAATCACTTGTATATTTTTTGCGTTCATAGTATCCAAATATATTATTGCATACGTATGAACATTGTCACTGTTGAATATTTTTAGCGAGCAATATATCTTGACACACATATATATTTCTTTATACGACTGAACATTATAATTAATTTATCGGTATTTTATTATATAGCAGAGGATTAAAATTGCGTAGTATTTACGTATTGATTTTATTATAATAAATTTTAAAAAATAAAATGTTTTTATTATGTATTATAATTATTGTTTTGCTAGACGAATTACAAAATTAATCAATTTTATACTTTATGATTTTATAGAAATTCAAATCTTAACGCTGTAAAGGTTTTTTAAAATTTAAGTATTGTTGAATAATGGGTTGCGTATTAAAATTTTCAAACCTTGAATATCTTCAGTATACATATATATTTATATTTCTGATATAAAATGTAGAAAGTCAAAATATTTAAAAAAGTGCATCAAATCCTTTGTAAAATGGAAACAAATGCTTGTTAAAAATGTTAAAAACATTTTTGGTCGGTACCAAAATGGAATTGAACGTGTAATTTTTCCCTTTAGAACGAAAGTCATTAATATACCGTTCGTTTCTTGATTCCAAAAAGTTCCGTTATTGACATATTGTAAAAAGTATTTGTATATTTAACATTTTCATTAATCATATCCTTTTTAACTGCCCCGCTTTATCTCTAGAGCGCTCTAGATGTCTTTCTCTTCTGAATTCTCTCAATATCCCATTTAATACCCATCATATTCTTTCTTTTAAATCTCGTACTGTTATTATCGCCAACTTACCTTTTTTCTATAATTCTAGGTTTCGTATTCAAAAATTTTAAATTCAGGTTTTTTTTCTTTTTTTTGTGTAATTGTTTAATTGTATTTTTGTCTAATTTCTTTTGTCTTTTTTTTCTTGTTGTTTAATCATTTCTTATTGTCGAGACTAATTGTTTTACAAAGTTTCAATAAAAAAAATTAAAATAAAAATAAAAAATTTTTTCTATTTTTTAGTTTACTCGAAAATATTAAGGAATGTTAGCTGAGAATAAACTGTTCCACGTTATACAGTTCGTTTTGTACATATTGTATATATTATAAATTAATAAACTTAAGTTATACAACGTCAACAATTTATATTTTTCAATATATTTTATAATTTGAACAGGGTAAATAAATACAGACTACGAAAACAAATAATCGTCAAAGATTAAACGAATAATTACCCTTTTATTATTTTACACAATGAATATTATATTTAACGTCGTGGTATTACTTAATTGAAATTTAAGTGTAAACGTTGACCTAGTCCATAAGTTATCGTTATAGAAAACCCAGTAACGCAATGAAGTACCCGAAAATAATTATTAATTTATTATGTTCGATAAGAATATATAACGTTTAAATATATAGAGAAATTTTCGTTTGGGTAATTTAAAATTACGTTAATTATAATTCTTGTTTTGTTCTGTATATTGTCATATAAGCTAAGTATTATATATTCTTATCTATTTGGCTATATATATATATATATATATATATATATATATATATAGTGTAATAATGTTATATTTTGTGATTATTATTATAAATAGACGGATATAATTTATTTAAAATTTCAAATAATACCAATAGTATTATATTTATTTATTACTAAAAGTTAAGAACAAATATAATGAAAATATAATCCTAAAACACTATATTTATGTTCTATACAGCAAATAATCCATTGGTAATTGTTTTAATTTCGAGTGTACTATTAAAAAGCTTATACCTAAAAAATGAATCAGCTTAACTACACGAAACTGGGCACGATCACAGTGTTCGCACCATCCTTCCACTGATTCTATTGCCGTAGACCTTTACACGTTACAGATTCGGTTATTTTGAAGTATATGTTGACTGTTATTTTGACAAACTTTTTATCTATAAATGTACGATCGATTTTTTATTGTACGATTCTTTCAATATTTTCGCAGTTACCGATACTTTGGAAATCGTTGCTTCAATCTAAACCGATGCTTATTAATTTACCGACGCAAATGGAGGCTGTTTGGTGTTTGTTTACCCTAGCAGTGCAAGCTCCAATGTATTTTAACTTTATCTTGGGTTTAAATATTAAACAGGTATTTTAAGATAATTAGTAACCATAATATTTTTAAAAGAAATGTATTCACACTGGTTTATGGTCAGGAGTGTCTCAATATATTTCGATAGATATTTTTTTTTGGATTTTGTATAGCAAAATAACGATTAGTAATATCAAAAACTACGTCTTTTACCAATTATTCGAAACTTTGCAACATTTTTCTGTAAACAATCCGTAACTAATTTGTATTTTTATTAAATCTAACTTCACGATTATTTTAAAATTACGTATGAATTAGGTAATATTTTATAGGGGTTTTTCATTTTGGGCCTTTATGTTGGGAGTTAAATGGTTTCGATAGTAATGTTGATACGTGCAATTGCTGTAAATGACGCGGCATCAGCTGGAGTATTAGCGGCAGTGGATCTTGCTCCAAACTACGCAGGTTTGTAATTATTAAAATAATTATACACAGACTATAGCGATTTGGTGTTGTGTTCACGTCCTTCATGAAAACCAGTCTATTAAAATGATTTATTTTAGAATAATATAGAATCGTTATAATAATTAAGTTTGTTTACGAAGAAAGAGTAATAGAAAAGTACAAATAAATGCTTGTTGAACTAAACGAACAGTAAACATTCATTTTTCGTGATTTATTTAATAATATTATCTGTGCAGGATATTTAAGCTAATATATATATATATTACTAGTTCATAATATTACGTAAAACTATTTTAGATAGCGATTGACTAAAAAAAAAGTTTATATTTTAATCGTTGTATGAATCTTTTTAGTATTCTCTTCCATTCGATACATACCTCGTGAAATACGTTATATAAGTAGAGTAACAACAACTTACATAACTTATTATCAATTTTAAAAGACTGTATATATGACTTAAATTGTGCGTATGTACATATTGAGCGTGATACTTGATCCAGTATTTCTAAATTATTGACTAAGATTTGTTTAATACTTTAATGATATTATTTTTATGTATAATTCTATGGATCATTTGAACTGTTTGTGTGAGTTTAGGAATAGTTTCATCTATTATAATTATTATTATAATTTACTAAATTAAAATTGATAATTTAGAATATTGATATTAAATAATAAATAACGTAGTTTATTATTGGCTTTGATGATAAATGGTTTTTATATTGATTAAATTTTTATATATGTATAATTTATGTCTATAAATCCTTGTATTTTCAAAAAAACAAAAATATAGTATACATTTAAAATAATTAATCGATTAGTTGATCGTTATATATATATATGTTCCTTAAATAAATATAAAATACGTTTTAATTAAATTTATTATACTTCTTAATATAATACACCTACTGTTTAATCGCAGCATTATAATACTTCTCTTTATATCAACGACATATATTTTCTTGTTTAATAAACTAATAAAATGGTGACTATCGACTTCGTTCTTTGCATTTTGATGTACAATTTGAAAAAAAATTATAATGTCAAATAATAGCAATAATATCAAATTCAAATATGTAGACCTTATATTCTAAATTATTTTTGTAATTTTAATAAAAATGTGTCGAATAATAATAAATAACATAACTTTATCATTGTCCTTCTTGTTCCGTGATTTGTTTTGTAATGCCACGTTCTTTGTCAACATAGACTTTACTTTTATAACGCTGTTTCTTTTTAAATTTTTTTTTTTTTTTTGGATACATGTCGATCAGTGTTTTAACACAAAAGTTTGAATTTATCGTTAGAGATGAGCTATTTTAATATAACAATTTGAATTCGAATCAAAAGATAAAAATTTATTGTTTCAATAAATTTTATTTATTTCGAGAAACGATATATTTATAATCCGTAATCTAAAAACACGATGTTAAAATATCAGTTTTTGATGATAGATACCTATTTAAGTGTACGAAGACTTCACTCCGCCTCAGTTCGAGAAAAATATATTTAAGGACCATAATTTTATGTTTGACGAATATGCGCTTACTAACTTATCTAAGAACTCGAAGCATAAAAAATTATTGCCACATTGTTTTTGTAGTATGGTTTATCTAAAAACAAATAATAGATCATTGTTACATATTTTTTGATTAACTATTACGTACTAATCGCAATTCGAATATCGAGAGGATTAATGATAAGATTTATGTTTTACTATTGAAGATTTAAGAAAAAACTAAGCTTATGACCATGTCATTTATATAATTAATATATTTATAATTTTTTGACGAATCTGTCATATAACAAAAGTTTTAATAGTATAATAGAATTATTAATAAATCGTTAAAGATTCTACACTCGGATTGTATTTGAGAAAATTGAGAATACACGTTAACGAAGTTAGTCTTAATCTGATTCAATCCAATACCAATATTTTTTAAATTAATTTCAAATAATTAACAACGCGCGCTTTTCAAATTTTCAACGTTTTACATCCCAGTGGAGTTACATTCACATTATTTTCTCCTACTTCCAATTATATTATCAGTCTCACACTACTCTAATATCAATATAGAGATTTTTTGAAAAATGTTACTTAATAACAGTAGCCTTAAGAACACAATATTAAAAGTTATAATATTGTATATAATTTATATTATTATCTACACTTTAAATCAAGAAGTGATTTACGTAATATAAATTAAAATTATCGAAAAAACTTCTTAATTAGTATCAATTAAACATTCAGTAAGTTACATTTTTTCTTTTTATTTATATATTTACGATTTTTAAATATATTAAAAGAAATACAGATTCAAAACACAATAATTGCAAAACACGTTCTTGTACAATAAAAAGAAGTATCAAATAATTAATTTTTTTAGTTAATTAGTTTTTTTTTATTGGGAACATTTGTAAAAAATCTCGTAGCCGTATATTAATCAATTAGTAATTTGATATAGAAGATAATTTAAGAGGCTCAATTTTCTATTACTATTATGGTATTTTTTAAACGTAAAAAACAAGAAAATTATTCTTATAATCGATTTTTGTAATTAGTGTGACAACGTTGCCATCATAAAAATTGAGTAGGTTTAAAATGTGAATTCGTGCAGGAGACTAGAAGTAAATTGTTTACGTTATATTGTAAATGGTTTGTTATTATTCAACGGATTATTCTAAATTATGAATAAATATTTAAAAGCGTAAATAATAAAGTTCGTATTACACTTGTAATAAAGTTTCATATTTTGTAATATTAAATTACATTACTTTCATAGTTCCATATAAAATTTTATTTATAATTTGTGTAAACTTGTGTATGGAACTATAGAAGATACGAAATTTAATATTTTACACTATTTTTATAGTTTATATATATAAAAGTGAATATAGACAGAAAAATATATTTTATTATATATATTATTGTTAATATAATCTTAAGTTTAATGTATTATCTACTTCTATTGATAAAATAACGATATTTAATGTTATTCGAAGTTTATCAGATTATGAGGCTAAAAGTTTCCAAATAAATCAATGAAACAGATAGTATAGTAAATATTGGCCGATATTACCTCGTACATAGTTTTTGAGTGAATCGATAGGACGGTTTTCCTGATATATTATAATTATAATCCGTTGATTATCTGATGGTGACATATTTAATAATTTCAAATTGTCTCAAAGTAATTTTGCACATTTATAATTTAGGGTACTCGAAGTTTTAATAAATTTTAGTTGCTAAACACCAAAGATTGTGAAGAATTCGAGTTAATTGCAAATATTAAAAACCAAGTTTTAAATAACTCGAAATAAATATGTTCAATATTGATATTATTCCCAGATGGATCGAGTAATTTATTTGAAGGACTGTAACATTTTTCTTATTGATTATACAACGACAAGTACTGCGAGTATTACGAATTATATAAAGCGAACTTTTAAATTCTTGAGAATTAAGAGCACTATTTTAAGTGTAATATATATACCACACTACCTATAAACTTATGTAGACTTATGATATTGTAATTTGAAAACTTAGAAATTATAAAAAAAAGTTGTAATTAGTCATTATTTGTGGCGCTCTTTATTTTAATTACTTCGGCGGTAGTCGGTAATATTATTATATTATTTATTATTTTAAATATAGTAACGCCATTGTAACCCACGCATTTTCGCTTTCCGATAATTAAATATATATATTTTTTTTTATCGAAAAAAATTTCAAATTTGACGCATAATTGTAAACAACAGAAATATGTTTATTCTTACAAACATATTTCGAATATCTTTATTATCTGATTTAGTGGTTTTTTCCGTACACGATTTTAAAATTAAATCGCATATAGGTCCCATCCATCTACTTTAAATTCAATAAAAAATCGTGGATTTATAGAAGTCGTTTTAAAAAATATAATTTTTGTTCTAACAATAAAAAAATATATTATAAATGTTCGGTAATTATTTGATTCGATAAAAACCAATAAATGTCATTAATATTTATTCCTGACAATTATGACTCGTAGTCATTAGAAATCATTACGTTTAACAAAACATATAATAATTAAATAAATAAGTTTTACTAACGCGACAATTACAGAAAGATTGAAAAATAACGAATAAAACATGTGTTTGAAATATTTAGAATATAAATAATGGATTTTAAAGGATTACATCAACAATCAAAGTTTAAGATTAAAGATACGCAGATGTTTTTAATAATTTTTTGCTCTTCAATCGCACAAGTAATCCGCTAACAAATTCAAAGATTGTGTTTCTAATCATATTCATAATTCACCTATATAACACTTTTGTTCAACGCATACCTATTGACAATTTGTACATGAATATTCCGTGATTAAATTGTCGCAGAAACAATAATACAATTTAACGGTTGAAACATGCAGAGTTGGTAAAATATATAACTTAATTTTTAAGTTAGAAAGGCTTATTATTTGTTTTTCGTATTACATGTTTAAACATAAATCGTGAGTGCAATAGTATTTTTATTATTCATATGTATTATGATTTCAGAAAGAACAATATTATGGTATATGGCATTTTGGGGGTTCGCGATGAACTTCATGCAACGAATGAACCTCAATATAGCGATAGTGGATATGGTTCGACATTCTACAAAATTTGGTAACCAAACATTAAGACCCGAACTTTATGCGAATCACAGTTCTTTGAATTCATTAACTAACATCAATCCAAACAACGTGAGTTATATTATTTTTCTATATAATATTTCAGCATGTGGCAACATGTCAGATAAATTAACTAAACTGATTATGTTCAATAGAACGTTTCCGATGAGTGTTTAAAAGCAAATATTTATACCAACATATGTTAACTGAGGTAAAAACCACTTAAACACGCTATTCAGATACGTTCGGTGTTAATCCTGTTTCGTTGTTTATCAATCCTAATGCTACTAGTTATAATTGTATATTACGCGATTTAAACAGTCGTAGGCAAATTAAATTATCGCGTGCGTAATATCGGTCTCTTTATGCAATTCCGTGGTAAAACCAATTTTCTAAGTTCAATAAATTACAAAATTACAGAAGTTTCGAGTTTGAATAGTTTTTGTTCTATTCGCGCGCGTATCGTACGAGAATATAATTTTCAAAATTACCTACGTTTTATGTGTAAATTTTAACTAGCTACATCGCGTTACATATAAACTTAGAAGTGAATTCCGTAATTGAAACTTGTATAAAAAAATTACGATTACAAAGAAATTATTTTTTTACAAATCGGAGTTTTTGAAGAATAAAAATTAATTCGCGAAGATATTTTTATACGATATATAAATGTTTATTATTAGGAATAACCATCCACAAAATAATCACATTTAAAATTAACTATTGCGAGAAATTGTACGTTTCTAGTTAGTGTAAACATAAAGTGTATATACGAAAAATATCGTTCAATATTACTTTTTAACACGAAGAAATGTTATTTTTTACAAACATTTGTTAATGAGACAAAAATAAATAACTTATTATTGTATTTATTTTTCGAATAGAAATGGAGGAATAACGGTATTTTATTTAATAAATTCTTTAAGTAATTCGGTACAATTTTAAATAATTATAAATATCGCCAGTCGTGACGTTAAACATAAACTTAAATTGTAGCGAATTCTGAAACGAATTCACGATTCACAATAATTCGTTAACGCAGTGTTGCAGATTTAGATGTTCATGAAAAACATTATTTGATTGATTTAGGATAATGGTTTTGAATGGAACGAACATCAGCAAAATACGGTTAAAGGATCGTTCTTTTGGTTTCATATGGTTTTGCAAATCCCTGGTGGATTGTTAATCCAAAAATATGGGGCTAACAACATATTTGGGATTTGTAATGGTCTAATTGCTCTGCTCACTTGTGCTATACCATTTGCAGCAAAATTTAATTTTAAAGTTTTGTTAATAATACGAGTTGTCCAAGGGATTATAGCTGGAGCAACGTGGCCAGCAATGCAAGCAATGACTGGGAAATGGATTCCACCTCACGAAAGAAGTCGTTTCGTGTCCTCTTATTTAGGTACATATATATATAATTTTTCAATTGATATTGAAAAATACTTTTTTAAATAAAATTTTACGTAGAATATTTATAAATTATCAATTAAAATGAAAACTAACGAATATTTTTATATTTTATTGTGTAATTTTGTGTTATTGTGTTGCTAAATTGTTTTATTATTCTTGCATAAGTCATATTAGAAAATTTACGTTACAACCTGTTTCATTTTACCGACAAAACCACGTGGGACTAAAAAGAAATCATTCAGATGGGACAATTTGTTTTTCATTATTTGTAGATTTTTGTTCAGTATTGCTTACGTAAGACATTATATTAAATCTTAAATAAATTATACGAATACTTCAACCTATGGTAAAACCTGTTTGTTTACTATATTTATTGATAATTTTAAATATCTACATTATATACTATTATGTAGATTTACACTTTACAAAGAGATTACTTTAATATGAATTTTCAGTTATTAACAACGTTAATTAAAATTTTGAAGTAAAAAATATAATGTGAGCTGAAAAGATGATGATATTAATTTTTTCACGAAAATAAAGTTAAATCACGTCACTCAGTATCGGTTTTTCATTATATTTTTTTATTATATTATTTATTTTTTTATTATTTTTTATTTATATTAATTCATATATTTTCGTAAATATATTATTACGAAGGAAACGATTAACCAATAATCGTTAAATATAATAAAAACGAGGAAATTATGAATTAGAGTTTTGTGTTGATAAATACTAAACATATAAGCTACTGAAAATTCCACCGTTTTCTTATTTTTCGAGTAATTTTCACTTGCGTTTTAAAAAAATCAAAATTTTTTAAAAAAATATCGTACATATTATATAATAAAAAATACATAATTATACGCCGAATATAGATATTTCTAATTTTAAAACGCAATCTTAAAACTAAAGATAATTATACTCTATATGGCAACCATAAATATTATATATTTGATCCAGGGACAAATATAAATTATTTTTGTAATTATCTATTTGTGTAGTAAATGAAATGTTTATAAATGTTTAATAAAAGGAAAACAAATTACAATCGTTGTATCTACTATTATTTACTATACTAACATAGCAAAACTATTGTTTTTTTTTAAAATTTTTAATTATGTGCAGAATATTTCTTTATATGTTTAAACCTTATTTACTTTCAGAATTACAATAAAATTTTAGTCCTCTAACAGTTATATATTTTAATTTTTTTTTAAATAAGTACAAACATTAATTATTTACTCGTATTTTAATATAAAATATTCATAATTATTCATTTTAATTCTTTTATTATATATATATATATATATTATTATAAAATTGAATCTTTATTTATTTGTGTTTATATTTTTAAGTATTTTATTGTTATCGTATGTTATTAAGGTTGCTCTTTCGGAACGGCTGTTACTTATATATTTTGTGGTTACCTTATTGACTGGATGGGCTGGGAGAGTGTATTCTACGTTACAGGATTTATTGGTTTGCTGTGGTATGGATTTTGGACTTGTCTTATATATAGCACCCCAAGCGAACACCCGACTATTAGTGGGAAAGAACGAAAAATCATAGAAGATAGTCTGGGTAACTCTATTGATGAAAATACATTAGTATGTATAACGTATATTAATATAAAGTTGTATATAAATAACGAACCACTAAGCTTTTGCAATTTATGCGAATTTATAATTTTATGGTTTTCTAGTCTGCAACACCATGGAAATCAATAGTCACGTCAGTGCCGTTAATGATGAACATATTTTCTCAAATAGGTTATAACTGGGGAATGTACACATTATCACTCCAAATGCCAACGTATTTCAAATTTGTGTTAGGTTTTAATTTGAAACAGGTACGTTTTATACGTCGTTTTTTTCGGCTTTGATGCATATCGATAACAATAATAAAGCGTTATATACTAATACACTTTTTACGTTTTTAGACGGGTATTTGGTCGGGTATACCATATCTGCTACAATGGCCGTTTTCATTTATATTCGGTTGCGCTTGTGATTATTTGATTAAAGCCAATATCACGACTATAACAAATGTTCGCAAATTGGCATGTGTATTCAGCAATATAATCCACGGTCTATTCATATTGGCACTTTCATTTTCCGGATCTAACGATGTCATTGTCATATTTAATCTAATATCCGCCGTGGTCGTAAGCGGTGCGATATCTTCAGGAGCGCTTCCTGGTATTGTGGATTTAGCCCCGAATTATGCCGGGCTATTGCAAGGTATAAATGGATCGATTGTTGCTAGTTGCATTAGCGTTTCACCTTACATCGTTGGATTAATTACATTTCAACAAGTATGACATAATATTATGTTAAATTGCTAAATAAAAATGTATTCGTATCGGAGATTAAAGTTGTTACATAATATTAACGCATTTATTATCGGACGAGAAAAAAATACCGAGTGAACTCTTGTACATAGTTGATTCAAGAAACGATGAAAACGTTTACTCGCTTTTAAAACTATCGAGTTTATTTTAAATATTACCCAATTTATAAAAAATAATACGTTAACGAATATTTTTTCAGCGATTGTCGCTTTAATAACATTAAATAACAATTTTCAATCGCAAAATGTATTAATTGATTTATTAAGTATATATAGGTATTAAGTTCTCATTTACTATTAAAATATTTTCAAACGCTTCAAACGTGTTGAAACAAAAAAAAAAACAATAGTGAAAAATTATAAAACTAACGTTCGTTTATTCTTTATTAATTATTTATTATCAAAGATCGTTGGTAAATAGATCTGCTCTAAAATTATAGGAGAAAAAGTGTTTCAAATTTAATACGTCTTTTTTTATATACTCCATTAAAAAGGCTTTTATGAAAACTATTTTCACTCAGTACCTTTACTACATTAGATAAAACACGCTTTATTTAATATTTTATAAATAACTGTAACAATTTAAGAAGTTATGCTGTATGATCTATATGTATAGGATAAGTATAGCGGCTAAACAGTAAATATAAACCTAATTGTTAAATTGCTATACATAAATTATTAATATATACATAATCCATATTATAATTATTCGATTTTATAAATTGTAAATATTTCGACAATATTTATTAATTTATTTATTAATTCCCATAGCATACTAACTGACTAATATTTAAAAGTTATTATACTTATACTACGCGTAATATATATTTATTTTTGTTTTTAGCAAACCATTGAACAATGGAAAAAAGTGTTCATTGTATCATCAATAGTTTGCTTAATAACAGGATTTACATTTTTGATTTTTGGAAGTTCCAAATTACAAAAGTGGAACAATGTAGAACGAAAACACGACAAAGAAATTAAACCTATGATATGAAAATAATTACAAAAAATAAACTATTTATCTACCAACGATAAAAATTTTAATTAATTTAAATTTTAATACTATATTCATTTATTAATATCTCTATGAGTATAAGTATTTTAATTTTATTAATTTGAGTACGTAATAAAGTTAATTGTTTCCCGGTAATATAATATTTTCTATGTTATAAATTATTTTGAATCGAGTGTATAAATAATGTCTGTTTAAAAGTTATTGAACGGTAGATAGTTATTTTATAATTTATATAATATATCTATTTATGTATAATACCATAATATGAAATAATTTACATTTGCTCCGGCTGTCGAATTAATGTTTAAAAAAAATCAATTGATTTCGGTCGGCAATATTAATACCATGTTAACTATTGTACGTAATACTACTAAAATTTGTGTATGAGGATTGTAATTAAAATATGCTAACAAGTTTAACGAATTTTGGTTTTATTATTATTTTTAGTCTTTTTTAAATAAAAAAATGCAATATCCATTGAAGGCTTTAGGCATGTGGATCGTTTTTTTCCATTAATATTCTACATTACTAACATATTAAATAATAGTGAATTTTATATCGTCGATTTAACGATTTTATATAACTAATGGTTTTAATTAGGGACAGCGATAAACTAATATTTATCCCGGGAACTGGGAATCATAAAATTTTTTTAAGATGATCAATTATAATTGATTATTATATCGATAATTAAAATTTTAAATCTATTTCTAAATTATATTTTACATTTGGTGTAAACTCGACACGCATATATCACAATAAATAAGTAGACATTTTGGATCTTGGTTCTATTTATATTTTGATTATTATTCTGGTTTTATCTTATACTTTATGCAATTATTATGTACTCAACTATAGGTAATAGAAGTTTTCAAATTGTTTCCTTGGTCGTCTTTATCGTGCGTGAATAATTATCAATATTAGACACGTCTTGTAATACTCGTAGGCACTTATGACGTATGAAAAGTCGTAATTACCGGCGTAAAATAAATTAATCAACTCGATATTTTGTCAATAACAAAAATTTCACTTAACAAAGTTGTTAAAAAATTAATTAAAAACAAGATCAAGTTACTAAAATTAAAAATAACAAATTTGTAATATTTTTAGTTTTATATACATAAAATAAGAAGATAAAAATAGTGTTTCCTAATTCGTTATTTATCTAATTTCATCATTTTTGTTATGTTTAACGCCTTAATTAATTGTTTCATTGATTAGGAATTTTTAATAAAAACTTAACACTGCTAAACATAGTCTACATTTTTCTTATCACTGACGTGCGTTTGTAGGCAATTTTATAATTTTTGGCAGTCAACAAATAGTTTTTGTTAAAGTTGTTGGAAATATTTTACAAGCATTTTCATAAGGTTGTGGAAAATTTGATTACAAATGTTAATGTTACGTATTATTTATTCGACGAAAATGAAGTACTTTAAAAAATAACGATTATTTATTTAATAAATAATAGGTAATTGGTTATTTTTATAATAAATCGGTAGAATATGCGGAGTAAGTTTTATACCAATTGTAAATATAAAGTTTTAAACGTAATAATAGTTCTTCTCACGATAATTGTTATTTTTACAATCATTTACTTTTGAATTCAGCATTCACCAATGAGTATATAATTACCATATTACTCTTATATTATATTATAGTCTAATATAATATTAATTGAGCACAATATAACAAATTTCAATCTGTACATTATATTACTATTATAATATACAATTGATATTTCATATGGATTAATTTGTTTTTGCATAAGTCAATAGATATCTAACACATTAGTCATTCGGTTAAATACTGATATTAATTTCCACTGAAGTGTCCGTTAATCCCGATCGAGAATAATTAAAATCAAATAATAAAAATGTTATCTAGTATTTCTTAACGTTTTTAAAATTATTTCCAAAATTACAGCTTTTTAAGTACTCTTTAGGTAATACATATCTACATATAATATAAAAAACTTTTCTTTCTAAAGAAATAAATAAGAAAGTTGCAGAGGATTTTATAACAGCTAAACGGAAAGATGTCATTCGAAAAATCGCTCGTTAATAATTATAAACTATCATCGTCAATTCGTCTAACAAGTATTCCAAGTACCCAACAGGATGGACAAAAAGAACTCGCGGTATTTTTAGCGAGTATAAATGAATTTGATGGTAGACTACTTAATGTAAAACAAGTACGTCGGTTTATAACACGTTATTGTAAATATTAAATCGAAATATAGTATTTTCTCGATTAACATATTCTTTATTCTCGATAAAGGTCAAAGATAAATTTTAGTAAAATCTACTAATGGTTGTTGAGTATTAGTTTAATAAACTTGGAACACTGAACGTTGTTTTTATCATTAATGTTGCCCGCTTCACGAAAGCTATGGATGTCAATATATTTGAATACAATTAAGTCAATTAACGGCTAATAATAATTATTATTCTGGACATTTTGCGAAGAAATTCTGATGAGAAATGTAGGAATTCGGGTTTACTTTATTAAGTAAATATTATTTATCGGTTCTTTTCTTTATCGATATACCACGATTCTTTTCTTTGAATATTTGTTCAGTTTCCTGCAGATTATTTTTACAGCTTTACTTCGGTATATTAAACTTACACGATATCTCACGTCAACTAACGAATATGTGATTTTATTGGACGAAAAAGAAATTTTAGAAGCTTTACAGATTTCACGTTCAATTAGTTAGAAAATTTTGTTTTATAATCAACGATGTGTTTTGAGGTATTTTCTACAAATTTGCTGATGATAGTTAGCACGCGCGAATATTCCTGGTCAATAATATATTTTTCAGGTAGAAAAGTATTACCAAAGTTAAGTATCGATATTTTTGGTTTTTTTTTATTATCCAAACTTTTATCGATATTTTTGTACTGCAGTCATTTTCGTAACATTTCACGACTCTAAATATTTCTAACAATAAAATGTAATTATAGGCTTACAAGCGAAATGGCGTATATTTTTAAATTCCCTCCCAAAAATAGCGAGATCTAAGTATTTACGAAATATTGCGCAACGATTAAAGTTATTTGATGACAACTAAGCTGACTACTTATCGTACGATAAAACGAAAAGGACAAACAATGATGAGCTTTCGTTCCACGTTGTCCGCATATTTGGCCTCACGATTTTAAACAATATTCTCTGAACATAACCCCAAATACCATTTGGTAGAAGAATGAGTTCGGTATAAATCGTTCTCTCTTTCCCTCTTTCGGACCGCCTTCTCATGTCTTGTTAAAATAGACGTGGCCTATCCATTTTTGTTTGTTATTCGTTTCCTATCACGTCTTCGAAATTAAAATCCCGCCATTACATTTTTACAGTTTCACTAATTACTACATAATATTGTATCTGTTGTGCTCGTGAAGTTTTCGTTCGTAGTCGCACTGTTCAATTGTTATCAATTTTTTTGACCGTCGCCTATCATCATTTCGTACGACCGAATTATTATAAATTTATAACATCGTTTTTGAAAATACGCGAGCTGCGTATCGTTTAGCTCGCGGTCGTTGAAGATCGACGTTAGCCCGAACTGAATAAAACGTAAGTATAATAATAGATCAAAATTAAATATTGCACACGACACGAAGCTTGTTTGACGAACAACAAGTTACGCGATTTGTTACGTATTACGTACAACGTATAAATTAACGCCTAACGGAGTTGAGTTATTTTCATTAATAACCTAGTCAACTTTATTACGCGTTAATTTTTCGTGACAATTGTTCGTTAATTACTAATTAATTGTTTAGCGTACTTTGAATGTCTTGGAATAAACAGGTATGCACTCGAGTAATTTAATCATGCATGCAGGATTCCAGCGTAACATAAGTGTCCAGTTTATTCCAGTTATCATTTCTAATGTTATTCAATTTATTTATATATTTTTTATTTTGTTTTGCAGGTAGCATTTGCGCTTTGCATGTTATCGTCGTCGTTCATAGTTTATCAGTAAATGGCTGCTTACATAAATCGTTCAGTTGCACTTGGTGATCCGATGTTTGCTCATCGGAAAACCTTATCAGATGACAAAGTTTCTTCTCCATTACAGGTCTTCGGCCAAGCAAAAAAGCAAATCAATAATATATTTGTCGACATACAAAACTATGTAGTCGATGCGTCTGAATGTATGATAGGTAATTATTATGAAATAATTTTGTCAACGTAGTAGGTATCTGTATAACTTAATAATTGGCAATATGCCAGGTGTAACAGACATTTTAAAATAAAAATCGACCGTTCATATTCAGTCGTAGTATTTTATTTTTGTTTCGCGTAAATATTATATTGTAGAATACCTTATAATTATTATACAATAGGTTAATAGTATTAAATCTAATTTTTAATAGAAAATATTTGGTATAAACATTAAGACATTATTTTTATTACAATTCTTTATTGAAAATTGTTTTATTAAACATGATTATTTTGCATTTTTATTGATTTATCAAAACATAGTTCATTGTATAAGAATTCGTAAATTATACAAGACAAATATTACATCATATACACACATATACACATAATATTTTTTCATAAGAAATTTACATGTAATTTTATTTTTTATTAGAACATATAAATATTAATAACTTTTTGTTATAGATGTGAATAGTAAATGTCCTGATGTGATCAATGGAAATGAATTAAAGTCTATATTAGATTATAGATCTAAAGTCAAAGGAATTTGTGAAGTATTGACACGTGATCATATGAAAGTTGCTTTCTTTGGAAGGTATGTTATTCCAATAGATTATTTAAGTTTGTGTTTTGTATAGAAATTCAAAATACAGATGCTATACTCAATTGTATGCCACAAGAGAATATACTAGGAAGCCAGTAAAATGAGTTATTGCCTGCATAATTTTGGTGATTGTCTGGTTGCTATATTCTTTTGTGGCTTGTAGTGTATTAAGCAATATATATATATATATATATATATATATATATA
>JAIPRN010002580.1:0-28918 GCA_025469175.1 Geopemphigus sp. TES_GeoC_2020 | reverse complement strand
AAAGGGATATATATATATATATATATATATATATATATATATATATATACGCGTCAAATATAAGAAAAATTATTATATCGTAGTCGGTAATACCGGCAAATTTAATCGTTTTAACGTTATGAATATACAAATAACAAATGTATAACGTAAACGACGTTTACGGAATAAAATAAACCGATAGTTTATCAACCGAGGTATTTAGATAGTGGTATAGTAATATAATATAGTTTTCCAATATCTCACGTACATATGTAAAGTCCCTTGTGTTTGACATTGGTATACTTTGATTTTCAATACGCGTGTATTTTCATAATACCCGAAAATACCGTCGTTTAATGTTTTTAATATTCAAACGGTTTCCTTTCAAATATTAATATTTTTAATATTATTGGTATAAAAATACAACCGAGGCGACTTTTTTAAATAAAATCAAATACACACACGATACAGACGGGAAGTCTTGCAATATAGTCTATGGCGTTCACTAAGGATTATGTTACGATACAAAACGTAACCTAAAAGGTTATACGTATAATTACCACATTTACACTAAAATTAATTACGCTAAATGCCGATTGTAATCGATATTAAACAGTAGGTATCGTGCGTAAGTCACGCGCATGTTCGCCGACAATTATTGTTTATACACACGGTATTACATATACGCGACGTAAGCGTGCCACGATATGTCATTTACAACTATGGCGGAATTTTCCAGGGAATGTGCAAAAATGTGACCGAACGATATCCCAAAGGGCAAAAGGCCCGGGAATTTTCGGTTTATACACTTGTGCACGAGGTCGTTACAAGTACGTACAAAACGTATCGATCAGACGCGCCACGAGTTCGTTTTTCGGGCCGTTGACAATATGTTATACACCGAACGGACGCCTAGTGGAAATATTACACAAATAACGAACAAAACGAATGATATGATAATGTAAGTAAATATGACGCGAATAGTCGGGTAAGGTTACGTCCAACAACCATTGTGGGTATAAAAATATAGCTTAAGTATATATATTTTTTTTATGTACAAAATATATTGATTTTATAATAATATATTTTCAATATATTGAATATATTGATTCGGTTACGATTATAAATACGTTTAAATGTTGAAAAACATGAACGATTGGAAAACGTATTATTTCGAAAGGTATGTTTTTGTTTGTTTTGGAATTCCATTACCGAAAGAAATATACATTCGACTGTTTCGTTTTATTATGACGAAGAAAATCTTCGTTCTATAAATACTCGTTGTTCAATTAATATACCCAAAAGTGAATTCCCGGATTATTAATCGTATCATATTGTTTTTAATTCAATCAAGTGATAGTTTAGTAAATACAAACATTAACATATACTATACAAACCGCATTATCTGCATATTATAAACGTAATTCCTACCGAAATGGGCAGCGGTTAGTGAACACTAATAAATAACGATAGTT
Source organism: Geopemphigus sp. TES_GeoC_2020 (assembly GCA_025469175.1). Taxonomy (NCBI): domain Eukaryota; kingdom Metazoa; phylum Arthropoda; class Insecta; order Hemiptera; family Aphididae; genus Geopemphigus; species Geopemphigus sp. TES_GeoC_2020. Next base: position 27,464 of record JAIPRN010002580.1, on the reverse strand, counting down.
TGCCGGCAATTCCCCGAATGTCTATTTCCCGTAATCCTAATTGTACCTAATAAACCTATTTGGGACGGTCGCTAAAAACTGAACAGCGTTTACCGGCCTAATTACCTTGATACGGACTATTAAATCGAGTTTTTTTTAAATTACGACAACGTAAATTGTAAGTACAGGCTGGATGAAAATGTCTACGAAAATTTCGGAGCTCATCTCGCTTCGTTCGTATTAATCACGCACCACTGTCTCGTAACATAAAACGTTATTAACACGAAACATTTAAATACGTAATTTGTTTTTTTTAAGAAATAATTAATTCCGCCATTTTTTGTAAATCGCATTACATAATATTATAATGCGAATACGTGTTACAAATTTTCCGTTTAACGTAACGATATACACAATATTTTCTATAATTATATCGTTTATCAGGAATTTCGAATTAAATTAAATAATAAAACACGAATGTTTTATTTAATTCAGGCTACAATTGGTTTTACATATATTAACGGTATATTGATTAAATAAACCTCTTTTACTCATTAATATCTATATTTCCAATCCAATGGCACCGAAATTAATATTTCCATTAGACCTTGACTCGGCCATTGTTCATTATTCGAAATTTGAATTAAATTTTATTCGAACCAAACCTTTATTAGCTCCCTGGACGGTAATTAAGAAAGTTTATGGTTCTATGGAACATAAATTTATACATATATTGTTAGAAATAAATATAATTTATGGTAATTTAATATTAATAAACGTTATTACACTTCACTTGGCAACGCCTTTTTACGAAACAAATAAAATAAACAAATATTAATAATAATAATAAGGCAGCGAATCATTCAAGCGCGGTAAACTTCTTGACCAACGTTAAGCCATCATTCTCACTGTTTGCTTACAACTCTATAATATCCTACTATCGATGAAGCCCATTCGACCAGTAACGGCGTCTATGATCTAACAACATATTCAACCAATATTAGATTGCTAACACAGCCAATCCTGACAACTGCTTCATTCTTGAAGCAAGTAATATCTGCACTATTGCACGTGACCCAGGAGTTGATACGTGTATAGATAACTAGATTTTGATGAGACCACAGCGATTACCATAGTTCAACCATTAACAGGATAGAGACTAACTTTATACGAGCAAGAGAAAACAATATTTTAATGAAATTTCAACCATCAACCTGGTTCGACCATTAGCAGGACCGAGGCCGATCAAACATATAAAAGTTACCTTTAATTTGTATTGGTTATAACAGAAGAAGCCTCGTCTGATTTTTCTGTAGTGCTATTGACTTCCATCAACTCCAATAATGACGATATTACTATAATATACTGCCTTAGTTTACTATATTTGTAACAAATAACTTTGAAGTAGTCCAGTGCGTGTCTTTTTAATTGTACAGATCAAACAGTGACGAATGTAATTCTTTACAAATGTTCTTAACCGAGGAAACCAAATGTTCCAAGGTTTCATAAGTGTTAACAGAGTCAGAGTTAAAGCTTGTAGCATTGTCCAAAAGCTGACCCAAATAGCACTTCATCAGAAAGACTTCCAAAAAATCGTTTTTCAAATTTGCCCAATTACGTACCAAAGATGACCAGTTCTCGAACCAACGTTTTGAATTATTAAATAGAAATCCACCTACAAACATGAGTGTTCGCAGACCATAAAAATTCTTTCTTCACTTTATCATCGTACTTAAGCCAACTTTTTGCATCGCCCACTTAAGGTCGAAAAGGTGGCAACCACATTTGTTCAGTAGGAGTTTACAATTGTCTATATTTTTTTTCTAAATCCTATTGATTCACACAAGATCGATGTATTAAACTAAGTTTATATTAGAATCGTACGTATTCTATGACTTCGATAATAAAGATAAAATTATCAAGTATACCTGCGATAATTAACGACATTATAAGACGCTAAAACGTAAACACAAAATTACTCGTCAATATTGTCAATACCAGTCTTGTTGGGAATTCCAAAAGCACTCGATAAAAATACAAAATAATATAATATATTCCTATACGTAATTTTTCAAGTTTTCGATTTAATTTACTTCCTAGTTTCCTATATCCTTTTTCTTCTATTTTTTTTGTTTAATCCTGTAAACTTTACGGGACAACAACCTTCCTCGCTAATCCGAATGCACTACAAAACGCGGTTAGGTTTATCGTTCTTTATCGCACTTCTGACGTTAGAAATAAATATAATTTATGGTAATTTAATGTTAATAAACGTTAACACACTTCACTTAGTAACACCTTTTAACGAAACAAATAAAATAAACAAATACTAATAATAAAAATAAGGCAGCGAATCGTTCAAACACGGCAGACTTCTCGACCAACGTCAAGCATTCATCCTCACTACTTACTACTCTAAAATATCCATACTATCCATGAAGTCTACCAGATCAGTAGCGGTCTCTATGATACTAATAACATGTTCCATCAATATTAGATTGCCAACAATATATATATATATATGTATGTATTAATTATTAAATTAAGTAGCTTAAAAATATATAAAATTAACGACTGTAACAAACTACGAAATTTCAGAACTTTGTTGTTAAATGTAAAGGAATAAGTAAAATATTTATTTTGACAACGTTGGAAATATTTTACTTCAGCGTTTAGAATAAAAAATGTCTATCGTAAGATATAAAGTTTACGATATTAATTTACTATAATATACGGGTTACAATTGTATCGTTTTATATTCAATATTGAATCTATAATGGATATAAATAATAAAGTTAATAACATTGTCTCGTTGTTTTTTTTATTGCAAGTTTACTAATTTTTTTTCAAAATAAAAAACTAACGTATATGTTATTAAGTAATAATATATAGTTATAAAATATATAATATTATAAATATGTAATAATTATTATAATTGTATAGTATCGAATCAAAAACATTTTAAGACTGAATACGAGATTTCGTATTTTTATATTGTTTCATGGCTAATTCTACATCAGTATTCCGTATTAGTATTTCAGTAATACCGGTATACACTAGAATTTAAAACGCTGTTTATGTGCCGCTATCTACCGGTAGTTCACACAAAAGACGCGTACACGCTATATATCAAAACGTTGGTTTCATGGTTAATGGTATCGTTGGTTGAATTATTATTATGGTATTTTCTTCATACAAATCGTGTACATACATTAATATTATTCATACATCGTAGTTACGTAGTTATATTTAAAAAACAATTTTTTATTTAGGCTGGTATAGCGCTCAACTAAACTTAAATAACTTGTATACCAGTTTGTACGCGTTATATTCTTTAATACAATTTGAAATCGTGTCGTTAATTTTTTAAGTTCGTCGTTTTATTTAATCGCGTTTCGTAATAGCGGGAACCTCTGAACGCGATTTTAATCAGAATTGAAATATCCGTATTCCACTGGTCAATGAAAAACGTAACGATCTGGTAATTAATGTCTCGGGAAATTCAAAAGCGCGTCAACTCCGGAACGTCGAACACGACGTATTTGATTTTCAACACGAATTTGCGCGTACTAACGAGTGTTCGTTCACGGTCAGGTAAAACAATCGTGATACGAAGGTTTTTTAATGTACACGTTAGTTACCACGTTGGCCCGTCGTAACGCGATATTTACAAAATGGCTAAAATAATACGACTACTCGTTTCGGGCCAACGATTATTCGTGGATGCCAATAATTTTGAACGCGCAATTTGAACTATTTACGACAATAACAACGTACGTAGCAACAGTACAAACGTTAGCGAGTCGTATACTCGAGGTTCGTTCGTAATACGTACCCGTTTTTATTTAATTGTCCGCGCGCAACAATTAATTACGAAATGATTACGATAACGTACGCGTAAATCGATATTCGAAATTGCCCTGGACGACGACGTATCGATTAGCATTCGGGAATCTTATATAGCGAATGCGCGCGAAGGAGATATCCGTTATTAATTACCTAACTTAATGTTTTAAACGCGCGTACGAACGTTTCAAATTTATTCGTTACGAAGTGGTTTTACGTGGTTTTTTTTTTTTGTTATATCACATACTCGAAGTTGACACGAAATTTCGACCAAAAAATACGTCCATTTTTAAGTTACACGTCCGGAATAATGGATTAGCAGATACTTACTTGTTCGGTCGGTTATTTCGGGTAATTTATCGAACATTCTTGCGGAAAATTTATGCGCACGTCGAACGACTCAATTATGAACGTTTTAATTTAACGTTAACCGGAGATTACCGATTCGAACTAAATAGCGTAGGCCCGTCTTATGAATAAACTTTTTAATCGATATTCGTCACGTTTTACGTACATTTTCCAGATAATTCATTTTAAGAACAGTTTAAAATTGAAATTGGTTTTTATAACTTATACAATTCTTTAAATAGTTACGCGTTATACGATTACCATACACGCTGTATTAATGATTGAACGTTTTGTTTGTCGCGCGATTAACGAAATTCTTAAATAATTTTTTCGGGCGTTTTTCGATTTTTGCGATTTTCGCTCGTACAGGCGCGTTTTAAAATATTGGATATTTTTCGACGGAGAATGCGTACGAATAGTACAACGTAAACGAGCACGCTCAATTTTGAAACGAAGACACATTTTAAATATGCCGTTACAAACCCGACGGTTTTCACTCGTACCGACGAGTAACTTTTGACGTATCGAAAATATTTATATAGAAACTAGCAAGGATTAATTGCGTGTCCCGTCTTAGTCGTATACTAAATCCGCGCGTAATAAATATTACGATCGCCACGTTTCTTTAAAATCTACAAATATACGCGAAATATATAAATCCGATACAATTGAAAACGTATTTGTTACTGGCGCGCATTAATTAAACGATATTTGATATTCGGTGACCGTATATGGAGGTTTCTTCGACTATATTATCGCACTCCTCCGACACAACGGGAAGACGGAATTTATAATTTGTATTCTCCATAGGTTTTCGGTAATTTGTCATCGTCATACGTTTCACGTTCTATTATTGTTATTGTTATTATATATACATATAGTTAGGCGTATGATACAGACACCGATTAGAAATTCAAAACGCGGAATTTCTGCCGCCAATCACTATGACAAGGTAGATACGAACGAGGTTTGTAAATAAATGTATGAGTCCGTATAACGTATATCAATACTTACACACGTCACAATCTACACAATATATATATATATCTAGTGAAGTTTTTCCAATATATTAAGGCGTAAGGGTCGTCACTACGGTGCCACCCTCGTGCACGTTTTATAAATATAAATACCACTTAAGGCATAATAATGCGAAGTACTTTCTAACGCTGCACGGCATATGGATAGAAATATATACACATTTAGTACATTACGACTATAACTCGTTATGATTTCATATGTGACACTAATGATATATCGCTTTAATAGAATAGACGCCTACTGTAACTAAAGTTTATTATTGACAATACTTATCTATAACCGTGATCATAATATCTTCCTTATACGATTATTTATAGCTAAAATTAAAGTTGATCTCGTAACGGTTGACTGATAATAAACTAAAAATGCATTTACGCGTGCGATACTCTCACGATCGATAATCGTTATAAATAAGCGTTCGCGTACGATTAAAATATCCTATAAATGTTACGTTATCAAAATTACCGACATAAAAAAATTCTTACAGGTCCTTCTATTACGTTAATTTATCGTCCAATCGGATTTCAATACTTAACTATAGATATTTCTTATGCCCGTTGTACGATATCTGATGATTCGTTGATGGGATTAAAATTATTAATATTAACGGTATCGGTTATTCGTAATTTATCGATTAAAAAATAATAATTTATTTGAATATAGTATAAAAAAACAAAAATAACAACGTAAATGTTGAATGACAATGTTCAATGCTTCGAATAGTCGAAGAAAAGTTTCAATTACCACGAACTGTTTTTATGTATAGCATTACGCTCTTATTGTATAATTATATCGAAATTAATAATAGGAAATCGTCATAAATGTTTCGTGTAATAATTAAAATAAAATTTCAAAAATTTAACGTAAATCGTACGAGCCAATTTTAAAAAATACCGATAATTTCTGTTTTTCAAATATCAAAATTTGATGTATTTTACGCAATCATTTTTCTATTGTTGTTTTGGATTAAAGATATGTTGGCACAGACAGAATAATTACGAAACAAACCTATTATTAAATTCCACAAAGATATAAATCTTCATTGGATAGTTTAAAACGTATATAATTAAAGAAGATATAGGCCGTTAATTTGCAGTCATTGTAAATTACATTTTATCGTACCGTAATTTACTGACCAAATGGTTCAATTACAAATTATATAAAAAAACAACCTTACGGAAACCGGAAATTTAGCATTCCCGTAGACTGTTTTTCTATTTTTTTCGATATGATGATAGAATTTTAAAAGCTTTGAAGTAAAAAACATTACATTTAACGATTTTACTTTTAAACGAAATCAAATACGATTATATTATGTTTACGAAAATAATACCGATTTAAAATTAAATAATATTAACTACATTGGACATTATGTATCCACTAAAGCATCTTTAAGAATTCTTTGTATTCAATTCGAATTTAAAATCACCTAATCACAGATTACGAATAGACAATAAGATAATATATATATATATATATTCTTTTTTATAAATTAACAATTGAAAGAAAAAACAATTTAATCTAAAACTTATCCTATAAAACTATTATAGTATATTAATTTTTGTGTATATTATTACGCTTATATGTATAAAATATAAGAATGGATAATGCAAATTAGTACGAAGTTTTAATGATAATCATATTTATTTTATTCATATAACATTAATAATTAGTATATTCATACAACGGTGTGTTGTTGCGTTGCGTGTTTTTTTTTTAATATATAAACTCGTAAAACATATTTTATATCTCGCATGACTTTCAAGGAAACTGTAAATCGATGCCATCGCCTTCTCTATATAATTTTGTTTATAAATACGAAGGATAGGTATATGTCGAAGGTTAACGTAATAGACTAAAATAACAAATTAAGGTGCTCGATTTACTACGTAAATTGTAAACAATATACTCATAAATTTAAAGATGTTATTATTTTACTCTATTGCTTGAACATTTTATAAAAAATATAGCCGTTATAAATGATAGATAATTCGTAATTGCTTGATATTAACACGTTTTTGCCGATTATAAATATTATGAAATACACTAGAACAATATAAACGAAAAACGATCATGTAGAACAATTATTTTTCGTTATTGTAATATTACTATAGAACTATTATTATAGCGTGAAATATAAATGTTATACCTATCATTATCGATTTAATACTTTTATGACCAAATAAACTCCATATTACAATATAAAATAATAAACATTGGTATTCATATACGATCTTTAGAAAAAGTTATAGAAAAGATAAACGCTATTATTCTACGCGTAGAGTTTAATTCAAAAATCGAATTAATAAATAATTACGTTAATTTATACGTTTGAAACATGATTCATGTCGACACTTGATGTATCACAGCAAATATTGACGAATCGCTCAGTATAAGGTACCCGAATATTTTTTTTTTGCAAAATTGTCTTAATATTTGCCCAAAAAAGCATTTTATTGTTAAACGTATATCGAACTGTACATGCCGAAAGTTATTACCGTTATCGTTTTTTTCAGAAGCAACATTTATATGTATATTTAACAATAATTTACTTACCGATAACTGTTATTGTATCTTAAATCGTATAATTTTAAACTTCTGTATTTTGAAACTTACCTAAAACATAAAATAATAAAATGTTATTAAAAATAATATCATTCAGAAATTTTTAAGCGATTTAGTATTGTAATGAATACAAACATTAGAAATTAGAATAATTTGTTTTAAATGTTGCTTAATCCTTCGAATACAGCCATTATGTATATAACCAATTTATCATGTTCACTAATAAATTACTTAAATTATATTGAGTACCTAAACATAATATGTTCCTCTAATTAAATATATAATTTAGTTCTAATTCAAATGATGATAGTTGAATGTCAATTAAGGTACAAAATTTTTAGATATAAAAACAACTTAAAATAAATATACAATACTTTTATGATTACAGAAAATATCCCCAAGAATTAGACACGGAATTCGATAAACAAACTATATTGTTATAAAATATCGAATTAAAGTGAAATTGAAGTTTTTAATTAATTTAAAATTAAATTAAATTAAAGTTCGACTGAATGCATGAAAAAATGAAAACTGAGTAGTGCGAATATTTATTTTTTATAGATATATACGTGTAAAATGTTGAATGGTCAATAGAAATGTGTTTCGAATGAATTTACAGCGGCGTTTAAATAAATACCTAACGAATTATAATTAATAACAATTAATATATTTAAACGCGAATAACTCCACAAATTTCATAAAATTGTATATTTACAGTTTGTAAGCTTTTTATAAACGTATGAAACCAATAACTGACAAATTAAACAGACATAAAATTTCGGTAATAGCTACAAATATAATCGTACCAGTATCACATGTACTATACATTTTAATTCCGTCGAGTTAATCTTTGGTAAAACGGTTTTTCAAACAACCACTTTACGATAAATCAAACAAAGCGTTTTTCTACTGTTTTTCCTATGTTCATAACGGCAAATCTGACTTCACAAACACACTCACGATAATTAACGTTTACGCGGAAGAGTAACACGCCTCTCCTATATTCGATCCTTCCGCGTAAACAATTCGATTAAACCGTTTAAGTATTCCAACACACAAATGCGTAACGGTCACACTTCGTGAAAAGTAATCACGTTGAAATAGTTTCGCAAAAATCTTCCGATCGACGAATTGAATTTTGTACCGAAGGTGATATAATTTCGTAACACGGAACATACTTGTCTAGGCGATAATTATTCACAAAATGCGTAAGAAATATACGTTTTTAGGTAGCGTATGCCATTCATAGGCGCGCAATTTGAATAATTAATAAATCGCGGATAATGGAAAGGATCAAAAAAGTTCGTAACGAATAATCATCACTCGGACCAATAATATAAGCGAATAATATGAAAATGTACGAATAATATCGGAAATGTATGACCGGCACGCTTAATGGTTAGGCACGACAATGGTTAGGAATTACAAACTGATCGTTCAAATAACTCGTGCCTAGTACGTTGTAGTTGTTACGCGGTTTTCGTTTTTTTTTTTCAAATCATTTAGATCAAATGACTCGCGTCAAAGATTTAATACGTATTTATAAGTCGTAAATACGTTTAATTTCGCTTACAATCAACGATCTCGTAAAACGATTTAATCTAAGTTACATCATTCGGTCGTAATCATAAATTACTTATTGCCGTGGCGTTAAAAAAAATCAATTAGTTTAATGCCGTGTTAGGTGAATTATTCGTGTATAATAAATTCGTTAAAAACCACGCACACCACTACCGAAATTATCATAAGCGTATATTTTTTAAACAGAAGAATTAGTATAAACACTACATTCAGTCAATCGAGCCGAAAATATTCATGATCGTTTGGATGCTAATCAAAGATATTCGTAAAATTAAAAATATTTTTTGAACAATAATCACTCAATAACTATATACAGTGTAGTACACGCGCGTGTTATATTGAACTCGTGCTTGGAAAAACACAATTTATGTACATTTATTTAGAACGAATCCGTATTCACCAGACTTCAGTGGAAATAAAATGTAAAGCGCTTGCACGTGCGCGATATAACTCCTAATTGTGTTACAAAAGAAATAAGAAATTATTATTCTACGCGTTTACGTCGAGTTTATCGTCACACAACGGACGTTAAGTTTAGAAATTGTTTCCGTAATAAGATTCGAGTGTATACCGTTTGGCGTAAGAACCGTCGCAAAGGGCTCTAATGGCCTGGGCCGGTGCCGTGAGGAGGGTTACGTCGGGTTAACGGTGTGGGGAGGTGGAATGTACGCGACGACAGGTACGAGGGAGGACGGGCGTTTACGTCGTGTTTAAACGGTTTGGGATCCCGGTATTCGATTTTCGTCGTGGACGTTGCGTTTCGACGTTATCGATAAAATGCGCGATACCGCGGGAAACTCGGAACAATCACCGCCAGATCGTCGTGTGTTCAAGTCGTATAAACTGACGGTGCCGCCGATCGAGGGGGACAGGGAACGATATCAGTAACATCGTCTCGCACGTTGCCGACCGCGGGGACACGTTATCGTGTATTTTACGATATATACATACACGAAGCATGTCCAGAAAGTAAGATTACAACACGTGTTAAAAACATAAAAACGCGTTTATTTAAACGAAATTTACAAGATACACTTTAAAATATGTCATTAGTTCCGTAGATATAATCGCCATTGAGGTCAATACATTTTTGTAGCCTTGAGACTAGATTTTGTATACCCTAGTCGCTCCACCTCCCGAAAATATTTTTCGACAACTTCCTGGGACCACTTTCTCGTCATTCTCTAATCGTTGTCCATCCAAACACACCTTTAATTGAATAAAAATATGGTGATCCGACGGCCCGGGGCTAGTGAGTCACAATATCCCATCCGTATGAAACAGGCAGATCGTAAGTGAGCCGGGGATATGGCGTTGTCAAAAAGTAGTGATACTCCAAAAATCAGTGTTCCTTTTCATTCCGTATTTGACGTTTTGTTTCGACCTCTTCGATGTCTCACAGTATGCATTGACGTCTGTCCGTCGGGGTATAAAATTGACCAATAAGACACCTTTCCGGTCCCAAAAGATCGATATCATGATCTTTCTCTCAGGAAACAGAACTTTGGATTTTTCGGTTGACGGTGGTGTGAGTATGGTGCCGCTGTAGAGACTGCCTTATCGACTCAGAAATAAAGCGTGATAAACCCGCGACGTTTCGTCCCCAGTCACGATTGAGTTGAGAATCGTTTTCAGGTGGTCGACGATTTGCAAACGACGAGGTGGTCGTCCAGAAATAGTTTCGTGGACGTAGAACTGACGGTATATGACGAGGGTATACAAAAGTTAGCGCTCAGGCTTCAAAAATGTATCGCCCTTGACGGCGATTATGTAGAGAGAACTAACATCACGTATCTTGTAAGTTTCGTTTAATTATACGCGTTTTTCTATTTTTAACACGTTTTACGTAACCATACTTTCTGAACGTCCCTCGAATATATTAAATCTGCGAAATCGCGCCCACTCGTCGTCGCCCGTGGTTCGTAAAATACCGAATTATCGTTATCGCCGTCGCGCCGGCGGTTATTCGCGCGAGCCCAAAGGCCCGCAACCATAGCACCGCCGATTTACTCTTGAACGTACACGGGACACGGCGGGCCGGGTGGTCGGGCGAGACGTTCGTATTTCGCGCACGTTACGACCGATCGTATCGCGTCGAAATAACGACGTCTGTTTCGTCATATTGTTGTTTCAACCCGACGACGGACGACTACGATTTCCGCGTTACGTATGTTTCGTGCGCCGTCGTTTTGCATATAATTGCCAGCGTTGTTTGCTAATCGGTTCTATATAGCGTGAATTATAGACGCGATAATAGCGCGGGTAGGAGGGGATCGTAACAGGAAAAGAAAAAACGTATTATTTCCAACGCGCACGCCGGCCGGCACGGCACCTATTTTGTTATGGCCGCCGCACGGCGCGGTTAATTATGGACGCGTCGCGTTGTGACACGGGATCGCGATTAATGCGAAACGTACCCCCCGTTTTCGACACCGATTCGGTGGTGTCCAGTGCGCGTTCGGTACGACGGACGCGAACAATCGGTAAGACCCGGTTCGAGCGAATTTCTGCATTTTCAACGCAAACGAACGTGTATTTCAGCGGACGCGATCGTCGTCTGTTCGACGAGTCGGACGCCACAGTCGTCGTTGGTTCCCCGTGACGAATTCCCACGATACGAAAGGGCGAAAACGAAGAAGCGGACACGGATGACGCGTCCAAACTGTTGGTAACACGACGACCAGGCTATTAGTGACACGCCACTGATTCCGTCGTTAACGATTTGTCTAGTTCGTGCGTACCGAAAAAATCGCCGGCCGTACGCGGATAAGTTTGTCAAAACTTCCGGGAAACGAACGCGCGTTATAAACACAAATTATGCGATAGTTACCGCTGTTGTTATCGTACTCGCCGTACGTGGGTTTTTAGGTGCCCGCTATTACATAGATTACTGAATAGCCGCATTTTTAGCGATAGCATTTACCTCGAAACGATTTTAACGCGAATATATAATAAGCGCCGATATAAAATACCGTTCGATTATATTTTTGGAAATTTAGGGCTTCACGTAGTTTTTTCGGAAATATAGGTCGTTTTAATTATATGGGAACGAAACAAAATATTAATAATAAATCGATCCTTTAAATACGACGAACGTAACTGTTTACAAAACCGTCTTTATTCTTTAAATTATTAACGAACGCGATTCGGAATATTGTTTTAGGTAAAAGCTTATCGTCTACGTATAAAGTTATAAGCTGAATACGTTCGTTCGATTGTGTCGTCGTTAAATATTTTACTAAACCGTAGTGGACAAGTAATTCTTGTACGTATCTTTAGAAGTTTAGCTAATGATTCATCTCATTAGAAAGTAATTAATCACAGCGCCATTTCCCTGTGCGCCGCGCATCATTACGTAAATATTCGTAATATACAAAAGCACGAATTTGAATTATTATTATTATTGAGCGTTTTACTCAACGATAGTTATAGGAACGGTGCACACTTAATACCTACGAACACGCTTGAATTTACAAGTTACACATAAATTCGACGCTAACAACCAGATTATAATACGTACCAATGTACTACGTACGTAAACATTAGATATTTAGTCAAACGTTGTTATTAAGTTATTGTACTTCTATTATTTTAGGGAAATTACGAAACAAAAATCCGGACACGTTACAGACACTGAGAATTGCAGGATTTCACTACGCTAATTATTTCGAATCTTAAGTCTCGACACGGTAATAAATCATTATATTCGACGTTTGAAACTTTGTAGCGACATAAACCGTGATTAACTAGGTAACCCGAATATATTGATTAGCGATTCTTTAAGGTGCCTCACGCGTTGCCGCGAAATTCCGTACGATACCGGCACTACGCGTATATAGTTATTATAAATATACCGCGATACAGTTTACCCACTAATTTTTCGCGATTCCTTCCGAAATTGTCGAGAAATTCCGACGTTTGATCGAATGGACCATTTGCGCTTCATTTTTGATCGAGATCTAACGCGTCAATCGAACGAATTACGTAATACCGAGCTTTTTGAGCAAATTATTCGCTTCTCAAAAAAGGCCAACCGTTTTCAAGGCCACGAATTATTTTAATCATTCGTAACGGCCGTATTATATAAACGTAATAATTTCCTACGCGTTACAATGCCAAAATTATCATAATTGTCTAAAAATAAAGACGCTTTTTTATTTTTTCGTACCAAAATCGTTCAACGAGTATTGATATCACGGCGAATTGCCCGTTTACGATGATAAGGGTCGTAAATATTATTTCCGATAACGTTACAGATTCCGTCTACATCGTTATGTATATCTTTAAACGCACGAACGTTTAATGTACGCGTTCGAACAGAACGATTTTGTTTGAAAAATAAGACCCGCCGCTCCGCGATAGTTTATCTATACTCGATAATGAAATTGATTACCGTAGTTCGCGTCCAATGACTACAGTCCATCCGCGACGGCGACGCGCGTCCGAATCCTTCTTTTTCGCCCTCGCATAACACTGCGGCCCATCGTCTAACGGATCTTCACTGCTGACCCTGAGGTTGGCCATTAGCGGTCGAGCAATATCACATAGTACCGCAGTTTCGTGAATTATTCGAAACACGAACGGGTCGACGCCGTTGTTCTTTTGTCTTTAAATAACCGAATTCCAAACGCGGGGATGCGTTAATAAAGCGTTTCCACGCGGATCGCACGACTACCGGCCCCGTTTTCGAATGTGCGCGTGTCTCCGGTACGTCGTCTTGTGACAGAGCCAAACAGGCGTTATATTTTTAAACGTGGAGCCACCGCGGATACGACACACGAAAAGCGGTGGGAAAGCAACAAACAAAGATCGCGCGGACAGCTTAATATTAATATTACGCGTGTATATATATATATATATTTATCGTGGATGATACATAAGAAAAAATAAGGTATAATAAATGTTGTAAATTGGTGGGGATAGTGTTACAAATTTAACTAGACGACCCCACTAACCATAAACATATTCCACCTAGACTCCGAATATCGTGACGTAAATTTATCTCGTGACGAATATAAAAATTCCCTCGATTACGTTTATAGACAAATTTTTAATTTAACGAGTTTAATTATGTACCTCGGTTTTCTTCGTTTCGTAATAATTTAATAAAAATCAACTCCGTTACTTCGCGCGAAATAATCGGAACGAACGTAATTTATTTTATGTTCGTACAATTCAAATATTGCTCGTTTTGATAATAATAATATAATTAGGGAATACGTTTAAACATATATACACATAATTTATCATTATACTTAATAGATCGTATAATTTAATATATTTTTTCGTTTTTATTTAATATGCATTATACGTGTCTACTGTGATTTCTAATCGCCATACTTATTGACGTAATTATATAATCATACTGGATATAATTATATTTGGTCATAGACGTAAGTTTCTGGTTTTAACTCTGTTTACTTGCCATTAGATTTATTACGGTACGCGTTAAATATAACTCAATTTCGAAAAAAAATGTTACCAATTTTATAAAAGCCGAATATTTTAAGCTCGTAATTTTACAAAGTAGGCTTTTTAAAAATTCTTTATATATATATATATATAATTTTTACCGGCTAATAAATATAAATAATGTAAAAATTAAGAATTATGAAAGATAATAAATGTTCTAAATATATACATATAAGATTTAACACGATTATACTATTGAAAAATGTAGTATGTTCTTTTTATTCGTTCAATAATCTACATGTCATATATTTTATTATGTATAAAATTTTTTTTATACAATATAATAATATTTAATAAGCACGACTAATAACATATATTATAACAATACATTATAATTAATTTTGCGTAAAATTTGAAACGTTGTTATTTTCAATCTCAATTATATAATTAATAATAAATATAATAAATATAGATTTCTTTTTATAATAATGTATATTTAAAAGTGAAATAGGTCACATATATATTCAAAACCCATATTAACTATTTATAGTTTTATATTGTTATTATTATTATATAATTATTCAAGTGTCAAATACGGATATTAAAAACCTTTGAATCGAAGTGATATAAGTATATTACTTAAACGAGATAATAAAAAAAAAATACGCGCGACGATGTATGTAATCATTGTTCAATATCCGAGTATTTTTTAAATTTAATTCGTTAATAAATTTTAAAACTTTTATAAGGAACATTTAATGACGTTTTTAAAACAATTACAGACTCGTACTTCATAAATGGTAAGCATTCCTATATTATGTATTAACGAATAATTGAAAATGCGAATCAAATTTACTATTAACATTCAACGATAGCAATTTAAACCAAATTCAATATACGTGTTAAAATCATTTCCCTTGTTGACCATTCATCTTGTTACGTACTTTATATGTTCGTTATTGAGACCGTCCGTTTAACTTAACATTTTCTTCCGAAACGATTGTTGATCAATCAAAAGTATTTAACAATTTGATTACGCAACGATAAAACATATTTCTAAATTGTCCGAACGTTTTACATGTAAACCAAGAGTTTAGCGTGTTTCTAATACGAAATCCTTTTGTGTTTGATATATATAATTTGGCAATATATTCGTTTCAATATTTTGATTCGTTATATATTATTGAGTTTACTATACAAGTTTATTGAATAGTAAATTTTTCGATCATTAGTGTTACTATTCCCCCTTAATGAATATCGCGTACTGTTTCATACTTTACAACAATTCCGTAAACGGTTTTATATTATATTATATACATAACATTAATGTAAAACCAATAAACCTGCAACTATTTTATTTAAAATAACAAAACGCGGAATAATCGTAACGATTACGATATTTTTTTCGAGGAATCGCAAAATACCGTTTATTTTATAAATATCGTTTGAAAAAAAATTAAATAAAAACGACGAAAAACTAATTCTTAATCGACCTAAAATGAAACGTATATTGGCAATTTTACGCGTATATATATATCACTCGTATATTACTGAACACGTTATCTATCGAACGTAATGTATCGAGACAAATCATGAGATACTTTCGTTTTGCACATTCGTAGAATAGTAGCAACTCTAAGTTCACAAACAAACAAAGTCATCAATTTGGGAATAATCGAAATTGTTGTTTACCCTGTGACCTATTTTATGTGGCATATCGCGACCAATCGAGGAATGTTTTCGATTTACTAAAAGTAACGCTAATTTCCTAGAAAATTCTAAATATATATATATATAAAACTAAAATTACGTAAAAACCACTAAAATTTGATATACGTAAGGTCGTGTTTTTTTCGTTTTACTGTAACTTTGGAAATCAGCACGACCGCTATATTTGCGTCCGTCGTAGTTTTTGGCGTCGAAAAACGCATTAGTATTTGGTGTATAAATTTTAACATAACGGTGTTACGCAAATTGGATTTTATTCGATTTACGCGTCTAACATTAACGTTATTCGAAACGCTTTCGACATTTTCGATATAATACAAACATTGACCTAATTTTTATGGGTTATAGCGTATTTTACGCAAAGTACGAGCGACGCGCACATCAGGAACGTCGGCGGAAGGGTTTATTTCGACGGTTGTCGGCCATACGTTAATTGACTATAACTTGGTACGTTTTCTTCGATGTTTGTGTTTGTAAAGTAGCTTCGGCGTTGTACACAATTGAATCAAATCACCCGGCTCGGCAAAAAAGGAAACGGATTCGTTATTTAATTATTTTTGTTTTCAAAAGCAATTCATAAGATACCGTATTCGAAAATTAATAATAATTCGGTTTCATATGGAAATCTCAAATTTCGAACAACCATTAAAAACTGAATCTGTCTATCCACTGAATCTGTACAAAATTAACAACAACGACGGCTTGAAAAATAGTAATTTCGATCCTCCTCTTTTACAAATTACAAACATTTATACGATAAAAAAGAATATATATATATATCTAACGCAATTACACTAAGGACGTATTAATCAAATGATTTAAACACGCATTAGACAATGAAAAAAGAACCGTTTAATTTTTCTAGTAAATCGCTACGTAGCGTAAAAGTTTTTTAAAATAGCAAATTAAGGGAGTTACATTCGTAACTCGTGAGCCATGACTTAATTTAATGTTGTGCCATTAGAGAGTACTTGTAGTATAAAGAATGTTTCTAGACATAAACAGTATTGTCTTAATTCGTTTATGTTAATTGGTTAAAAACTAAACGAGTCGAAGGAATAAAATAACGAAATAAAAATAAAAATTTCGTTAAATAAAAACACTTCGTCGTGCCGAGCGAAGGTTATTGTTTTACGTTATGTTTGTTTTATTAGAGTCATCCACAAATTATAACTTTATTATTACCTATTTTAATTAATCGACCGACGAATCGTTAGGTACCTTTTACGAGGTACCTTTGTAAATCTTCTTTAAGCAAAATACTTCTCCGATCATAAAATAACTACTATTAACCAATATGGGTACTACGTTTTTTTCCCCGTTATTTTATAATTTAAAAAGAAAAACGCCGCCTTTTATTATATATATATCGTGAAATAACAATTTCCAATCGGACGCGTGTATATTCGTGTCATACACTACGTATAACTTTCGGAACTTTTTAAATTTCGTTATGTCAATAAACGTTTATCGGAAAAACGTTTATAATTTAATTAAAAATTCGATCAATTAGTATATTAATCCTTCTCGCGATATCTATAAATAACAAACGACGAACAAATTATACATATGTACGCGTAATTTTTGAAAATAATTTATTAAAATTATAAGCGCTCGACGTTTATTATTGTTACAACGGGAATAGGCTTCACACGGTTTTACTAATAAACGAACGATACGAAAAACAATAATTTTATATCAGACGAAAATAAACGTGAAACGAAATACATAACGACCGCGTAACTTAATAAATAATTTATAAATTATCGGTCGTAAAATAAACGACACTTGTATGTTACATTTGATACGCGTTTTACCGTTACGACCGTTTATATTTACGATTGCCATTTTATTAGTTCTATGGCTACACAACCTTAGACCACTAATACTAATTTTATTAGGCGGTTAATTTCATTCGCGTAACGTTTACACGAGTTTGGTCGGTTATCTTTATTGATTGTCAACGGTATGTACCTTGGCTGTAATGAATTCATAGCCCGAGGCACTTTTGCGCTTACATTGTGCATACGAAATGACAATCAAACGTCGAAGAGTATTATTAGTGAAAGCGAATAATTATCATATAATCGGGTTACGTTTTACAAATTTGTTTTTATAGCGAGTATAATTTTTCTTCAATCGCCTTGACTCGTTCGCCTGAAACGTGTACGTTGATGTCGAGTACTTACGAATCATCATCGTCTTTAATATCTTTCGCGTTTAAAAATAGCCATCGTATTAACGATAATTATTGTCGCGAGAATAACCGAAAATTTCAGTCAGAGGCGTAACGAAAAACTAAAACGAATTTAATAGACTTAAAAAAAAATCGTTTCGCGTGAACGTGTTTTTTTCGCGAGTATATTTTTAAGCGAAAAAAAGGAACTTCGTTATTTTAACACTATAACCGTATAGTTTAAACAAATTATCGTACGCAAAAACGATCGCTATAGTTGTCGTTTGTCGTTTATTACTATTATCGATTTGCGAATAATTTTAATCAAATTTACACGCGATCGTAATATATAACTACAATAGATCGATAAGCTTACATTATGGATATTATTTTGCGTAGCGTAAAATATTCCTGGTTTGAAAACGATCGGATCGAACTAATTTTGTTTTCCGTCGGTATCGCGACTACCTCTCTTTGGTACGAAAAATTCAAAAAGATTTTGCACAGCCGAACGGGTACCTCTTTGTGCAGCTACTCGAAATTAGTTGTTGGGTACTTAACGTGTGCTAACGGCGGCGATATTAAACACGAACGTCAATATTCTTTCCGATATTGTAAAGTAAAAACTGTTCGAGACGTACTTCGATTTTAAAAATACCGCCGGGACCGCGTAAATTAACAACACGCGCCTAAGAGAAAATGTCCGTTTATATAAAACGTACGCGACGTTTACGATCGGCTTTTAGACGGTCTACAAGCGAAATTAGTTATCCTTAAATAAGTAAAACGCGTTATTCCGATAATTTACGATAAAAAAAACGCGTTCGTTTCGGATTAATCGTACCAGTATCGTAATTCGATCCGTAAACATACGGATTACGAACGTAATAAGACGTTTATACGAACTTTCTCGTTCGTGAAGTAACGTACAATCGTCGTCCGTGCAAAACGGGTACAGATTATGTTTTACAGTGGTCGTGAGGTTCCGTTATAGTTTTTCGTCCGTTTATTAATAAAGAAAAAACGTTCCCTTTTCGAATCCGTCGGATACGTACGCGCGAAACCATAATTACGATAGAAATTTTCCACGGAAAGGTCGAGAGTAGTCCATTTGTATTCGGAAAACAAAAACAGGCGTTATTGTACGTTAATATTGATATCGAGCGAAAATGAAAAAATCGCGTTCGATATTAATACGTCCGATGCCCGTCGCTTTTATAATAATTTCGATTTGGCGCGATAACCGATAGCGAAAATAAGAATTAAAAAACCGAAATTTCGGTTTAACTAAAATTACACAATTATATCATTTAAACGTACCTATTGTGCGTAATATGAACGTATCGTACGAGAAGCGACGTATTGTATACGCGAAACTAATCGAAACGTCGAAACTGTCAATAACGAACATTAGTTCGTCTATTGGGATTATTCGAACGTAATTCGTATTTGGTTTTCATTTGTAAGTACGAGTAAATTGATACTAAAAACGTGAAACCGATAGGTTTTATACAATTTTATCGCTCCTATTTTGGAACGTTTCGCGTTAATATTCCGACGGAGAGGTACGCGTTAATTTATGTGTACACGTACATATAAATATATAAATAACGCGTGTGTTATACGACACGTAATAAATTCTAAAAAGAAGGGCCCACGCTAAAAAAAAATGGAAATAATATTTTTAAACCAAATATTTTTCCAACCAATACATAAATATATATATATATATATATGCACATATAAACGCGCGGGACGAAAAAAAAGTACAATTTTATCGTTACGGATAAATCCGTACGGTCTCGGTGGAATCGGAACGGCGCGAAATTAACGATATCGTAAACACCGCGCGCGTACGTAACATTATTATATTACGTCGGTCGATGAGTAGGCTACCACGATAACTACGTAGGACGGTGCCACCGATTAAAATTGTTTCAAAATATAAACGCTCGTCGGCCATCGCCTTGAAAATGTGAAAACGTTAAACGCGTTGTAAAAACGTCCGAACGTAGTAAACTCGACGTTAATATAAAGTAGCGGTGGTTTTTTAAAAAAATTACGCTAATATACTTACGTATATATATATATATATATATATATCGTACACGAAGTGTTCGTGTTCGAATGCCTTCGGACGAATAGAAAAATATAACCGGAATAAATATCCGATTTTTACTCGACACGTTTGTTTTTAACTAAAGAACGGCGGTAAATTACTTGTTTCGGTGTTTATACGCGCCGGATTTTCGATCGTAGTTATTACGATTCTTCCGTCGTATTTCGTAACTCTAATATTATTTCGCGAAGCGTGTTTCGTAATTTATAGGAATAATAAAATAAGCAAACTGACGCGTACATATTTATAATATATAAATAAATATAATAAATATAAAAATATCGTATATATTAAATAATTTTTAATAATATTTATTATGTTTTTTTGTATAATATAATGAATATATATATATATATATATATATATTATCGTATTATATTTATTAATATTTAATACTTAATTTTTTTAAATTTTAATATTTATTATATTTATATTATATTACGTTTATTATACTTATAATATAAAATATTATATATAGATAGAATATACATATTACATAATCGGAAATTGTACAAGACTCGTTGGATAAGTACGAAACGCGTTTGCTATAAAATAATAAACCCGCCGGGAAAACGAAAAATCTAAGTCGCGCTATTTTCGCTCTTCGAATTCGTATGTTCCCGAAAGTGGTTACCGAGGTTAAATTTGTTTTATCGCCAAATAACGTTACCGAACGCGTCGATTATCGGGCACGCACGCCGTTTTGTTGCCAAATAGCTGATACACGCACACGGACACCGGTGGTTTTGTCGCCCGATCGTGTGAGCATGCACGTGTGTGTGTGTGGGCGATAATGTGCGTCGTACAACGTACGTAATAATACGTACGGCTGGTGGAGTGAGACGGTTCGAGAAGCGCGTGCGCAACAATATAACCCGGCGCGCCAGGTCTAACAAGCCGTATTATTGACGTTAAACAATTATTGTTGTTTTCGGGCTAATGACGCGAATACTCGGCCACGGGCGTACTATTTATAATTCTGTAATAATACGCACGGGAACGACGCGCCCTCGATAGGTTTTTTCCTTTCGTCTCTTTTCACGTGTTCCGGCGTTTCACGTCGCGTTTACGGCGGGGCCGTCTAGTCTACGAAACGAACGGAGATTTTTTTAATATATATATAGTTTTTTAGAATTTTATAATATCGTACCGCGGGTGTATGGCGAATTCCGAACGGGCGAGAAGGTTACGGTCGGCCGCGCGACGCAACATTTGTAACGAATACCGTCCGAAAATCGGTCTCTCGTTCGCCGTCCCGTCCTAAAGCCGTTTGTTGTACACGGCTCCGCGCGCCGGGCATTTACGCCCGACCGGCCCGATTAAGCGGCATTAAATATTCCGGAAGGATTACGCGAACGTTCCGTGACGCCGGACGGAGTATGCAGCCGTGTTCGCGGACTGAACGCGTTGTTTCATTTTGTTCGATCGCCAGCGGACGGCGCGCGCGTGTCCCGAACACGTTCGGATAGCCGTCGTTTTCGCCGCCTTGGTGTAGTTTGTTCGACGGTTACTCGATGAAAATACGAACGAGGCGCAATCGAATTTCAACTATATCGGCGACGAATTGGATCGGTAAACGCGATTAACAAAAACCGAAAACCACCGCCGACTTAATATCCGCGGCGCGCGGTAAACACATTACGCTCGGTGATGCGCGGCCGTAATGGGTTCTCGAATTTCGCGGCTTTCGGGATTTTCGGTAAGTGATCATACGCGTGGCTTCCGAGGCGATAAACGCCGCGTAGCATTTTTAAAAAGGAAACACGCGCCCGTTTTTTGTTTGCTCGCCGGAAAAAGTGTTTACGCGCCAACGGATACAATATTCGTACGGTCGGCGGCGAAAACAAAACGGTCGACAACGTTGTCGCGGAAGACGGCGGCCAAAGTGTAGAATACTGGCCGTCCGCGATAATTGTCAGACGGGCGGCGCCACACGGGAGCGATCGTCGTAAATCGGGACGGTTATCGTAGAAATCGCCGCGCGCCGTACGGGTATCGGGCGCGAGCGACGCGAACGTCGTTTCCGCGCCCGCGTAATCGTTTATGACAACGAAAGCCGAAAATACCGCGAGTTACGCGTGGCTCGGTGTCGAGCCCACAAATAAACACGCCGTATACCGCTAAACGGTTCGTTGGGAGTAACCGGTACGACGGACCCACGGGAAGTCGCCGTTTACGAGCGTACGGTGGAAAAGCGTACGTGTCGTGTACGTCGCGCGGACATATCGCGGTGCCACGCACGCGCCCGTTCGTGTTCGAAAATAATAATAATAATAATAATAACGCGCACCTGTTCCAGCGAACAAACAAAACGCACGTGTACCGGTGTGACTTCGAGCCCGTCGACCGTGAACGCTCGCGGTGCGTGACGCAAAAACGTGGATCAGCGGTGCCGCGCACGAAACGACTTTTCGTATAGTTAACGCTGGCATACACACACACACACGTCGTCTTCCGCCCACGGTTCGCGCGGCTCCGCCGATCTCCGTCACGAATCTGCCGCGAAAACGTTACGACGAAACGCTCTCGTCGTATTAGTCATATGATCTGTTCCGAATATATATATATATATATATATTTAGACGTGCGCGTGTGTATACGGATTCACGGAAATTAACGGACGGTACCGATTAAAAAAAAAACGACGGCCCGACTTGGGTGTACTCGAATTGCGCGTCTCCAAAATGGAAATTCGTCAATTTCCGACGGTTTATTGCGGAACACGAAATTATCAACGCGTTTACTATTTATTAACCGTATTAGTACGTCGCAGGCTTGCCAGAGGCCTTTGCCGACCGATTTCCCGTTTTAATTACGCTCCGGTTTTTGTACAAACAAGCGCGGTAAATTTTCCGATTGTTTCACGCCAATTCCACGTCGTTCTCGCACCGTACCGGGCGGATGTTGTTTAACGAACGCCCATATATACGAGGCTTGTAAGTGCCTGTGTTCGAAACAAAAACGCGTTTAAACGCGATTTTTTTTATATCTTTCTGTAAAATCTCCTTCTAGCTATATACACTTAATCCGACGATATTCTAACGTTTTTTAGAAACATTCGGTGTGAACGTCCTCATTCGTTGTGAACCGTCTAGCTATTTATTCGTATTTGGAAACAAATAGAAACCGTCGGGTGCCAAATCTGTGGAATAGTAAGTAGCGATTCGTAGCCGAATTCGACCAGTTTTGATGTGGAGGCGATTGGAGACGAATGAACTGGCGCACCGCTTCCCATGTTTACGAAAAGCGCGAATTCTTAAACCTTTCAAAGTTGTTAAAAGAAAACAAAAGTGTTTGAAATTGTATCAAACACGCGTTAAGAGTTAACTTCAAACGACAATATTGACATTTCGTATCAGTGACGTCGCTAACCGTTATTAAAATCGGGTACTTATCGTATAGTACGTTCGCGAAAAACACCTCGGACGTTTAGTAACCAACACTCGTAATATTTTAAACCGTTTAGTTTACCGATTTACGAAAACGTAAATTCCAGTAGAGATCGCGTAACGTCTTAATCATTTTAGAACGGGAATTCGCCTTATATACGCGGTACGTAACGCGTACGCGAATCGAAGTCAAATCGCCGGCGAACGATAACGAGAACGGATTTTTCGTCCCAGGTACCGGCGGTTATCGTCGACGTTTTCGATCGGCGAAACGATTTTATCGTTTTTAAACGCGCGTGCGCCACGGATATTCGTGATACGCTAACGTATCGCCGAGTAAACGTCACGTGAACACGGCCTGTCCAAACGGAAACGATTAACTAACGTACCGGAGTAGAACGAACAACGTTCCGACGTTGAACGTAAAGGAAATCCAACGCGCCGGCAACGCGAACGGAGTTATTACAATCGCCAACCGTGGTGGTTGGTTAATTTTGTCGTTAGACGACCGCGAATCGAATCGGAAACGTATCACGCTCGGTCGCGGGTAGAGTGGGGGCGGGCGTTTCCGTCTCGAGGGGCGCGCGACGATTTCGCCCGGGTTTGAAATCGCCGCCACTCGACCGCCCGCGTTCGGGACGTACGGCCGTACATTTCGGGGGCAACGTTTCCCTCGACTACGGCGGGCTGAAAACGAACGGAAACGTGCCGCGACGTCCGTTACGTAAAAGCATACGGTCCGAAGAACCGATTCGACAATTCGGTACTCATTACGACGCGTTCAGAACGTAACTATAAACCACGGTAAAACTTTTGTTGATTTTTCGTAAAAAAATGGCGGTTCGTCGCCGACCGTCGTACACGCATAAAAAATATAAGCGAAATATATTTTCGCGGCTTTTTCCGTATTATATCTTTACCGCGGCGAATATAACGACGCGGACGAGGCGCATAATAGAATTAGTTTCTATGGTTACCCCCTCCACTCCTCCCGAAAATTGTATTTGTAAATACGCGCGAGCGTGTACATACACACACGGCCGTACGTGTGTGTACGCGAAACACGCGTAACGATTATTTTTCATTTTTCTCTGGGCGTTATCGGGTGAAGACGCCCGAAGAGAACGCGCGCGGAATCGTAAACGATTATTTGTCCGAGGTACCATTACGCCGATTATGTATCGTACGATCGTATATCATTATTCGCTACTATCGCGCAGCGGCTATAACGACGGTAACTAACTGTCGCGCGCGTGCGCGTTTATCGCGACGTCATTATCACGCCGACCGATTTCTCGCTTCCGAGTCGGAATTATGAATACGGCCTAGATACACTCCGGCGCCGACGTTCTATTCACGACGCGACGGAAGAAACGCGCGTATTATTTATTCCGTCGGCGATATTTATCCGTCCGACGACGACGACGACGGAACCGGTACGTGTTTTCGTGTCGTCGGGTTAAAAGCGTTTCCCGTTCGGTTTTCCAAACACGGAACAAACGAACAAAAACGAAATAGCGGCCCGACAACGGCGCGCGCTACGGTACGATGTTTTCGTCATTTTAATAAATTAACGCGCGAAAAGACGAATACTATTCGATTAAATCGGTACAATAGTCGTTCGGTATCGCGAGAATATGATAGCCCGACGACTTTCCCTCATAATAATTCCGTGCACGCTTCGGACGGGCCAAACGTTTTCCGATTCATTTCCGAACGCTTTATTCGAAAATAACAACAACGTTGGACAAGCGTACGTGGCGGATAACGAGAGACAGAGAGAGAGACACATCATCGTGTGTGCAATACGTAAACGATAATTACCGCGCGAACAATCGCCGAAAAACGTATTCGACAATATTGTTTGGAACGGTCGCGGGAAAAAAACGCCACTTTACCGTCGAGATTAAACGACACTTGTCCGTGAACTTTGGTAGTTGGACGGCGAGTAGGACGCCTAAAATCGCGATCGTCGTATGAAAACGCGCCGACCGGTTTCGACGTCATTTTCGAACATCCCATAGGCCACGCGACGGTAACTACTCAATCGGATATATATTACCGTTCGTCGATTTCTCCGGTCGTCGCGCGCGTAAACGGTACACACGGCGATTCGACCGCCCGATGATAATATTCAATTGTCGCGCGAGAGCGTCGTGTCGTTTCCGAGACGTCCGGTTGAGACGCACGATTATTATTTTTCGAAGCACGACGACCGTAACGAAGACTAATTTGCTATCGGTTACGCCGTATGTATAACGTCGGCGTGTTCGATCGAAATTGAACGTCCGAAATCCGATTGTTTCGTTCGGGATATTTTCATCGATCGATTTATCGTTTCAAAATAACCGAAAGTTGTCACGCGTTTCTGTCAACGCAGTGGTAACGACTGCACGCATTACGCTACGAACGATTATTGCGGCCGTTCTACGATTTTCGTTTCCGTCGACGTTAAAATATTAATTCGCGTATCCGTTAACGGTTGTGACGTAAATAAACGCGCGCGCGTAACTTTTGTTTAGGTTATTAAATCGAAATCGAACGTTCGTCGTAAATTATCAGAATCGATATATTTACGCGCGTATATTTCGAAAATTCGTTTTTAAACTCACAAAAGGCGATTTTGAACGGATAATTTTTGAATTTGAAAATCGTTTCGGACATAATTATTCTCGTTCAATCAAAAGCGTACCGTAATTCGTTTACGCGCCACAACATTAATCTATTTCGAATTCGAAATATCCGCCGCGTTTAATTTCATATAGTCGACCGATTTTCGTCTCGAATTGTCACTTATTCGTGTAATTGATAATTTTACGCGGCGGCCCGGTAATTTATATCGAGCCAACCGAATTTCGTTAAAATTCAATATTATACGAGTGTACATTGTAAACGTTATATATATGTACGTGCATAACCGGATTTCAGGTGTTAGGTCACGTTTTAGTCAATTTTCGAATATTCGTCGTACCGCCAGAGTATATTTTTTAAGATTCGTTCGTTTATCGAACCTACTCGCCTACGGTCTATTACCTATAAAACGGCCGTATTGTACGCGATATAGTCGTACAAGCGCTCTCGTGGATTATAATTGGGAGAAAGAGCCGAACGTTTTTTATAACGTACGGAACAACGAGATTCCCGTCCGGTTAATAGAATTTCGACCGCGGCTTAACGGATCGTACGCGTACGACACGTTTAAATTACGATAAATTAACGGCCGTCGATTTCTTTTTACTATTTAGTATTTTGCCGCGCGTACGTATGTATATATATATATATA
>JAIPRN010002579.1:0-28929 GCA_025469175.1 Geopemphigus sp. TES_GeoC_2020 | reverse complement strand
GCGTGTGTGTGTGTGTTAAGGATTTTTTAGAGCGTTACGTTCACAGCCTTGTCCGCCGGCGTCTGTCGTAATATTTACACAAAGGACGCCCACCCGAGAGGAAACTGGATACCACGGTGAAGCCGGATTATAAACGCGTGTAGGAAATATGTAATTACAATACGTACAAAATGGGTTTTTTTTTTTTTGTTCGTTTCAAGACCGTTTTATAAACAAACTGACCGCGCTGAATGCCAAAGCGTTGGGTTAGGTCACGTCACGGTCTCGGAACACCGTATTACGTAAACGTACGCGGACGATTTGTTTTTTTATTCGTCGTCGAGTTTCTCTGAACCTCGTCTCGGAAACGCGAACGAATTACGTCACGTACACGGGACGGGGCTAAACGCGGTTTATCTCCGGTGTCGGCCCGGTTGGATCGTTACGGGAAACAACGTACGATAATGGCGAAAAGTATTCGCGGCGAACGAACAGACGCCGTTACCCGTCGGTAAACGCGGTAACGACGCCGGCGGAATCGTTCCGGACGAAACAATTATCGCCGTTCGTACGTACGCTCGGATAAGTCGGGCGATAAGCGAATGATATAACCGCGTACGCCGATTACATCATACCCGGCGTCTGGCCGTCCACTTACGAGCGCGACGGTTACACCCGTCACGGGTATTTCAAATTGAAATTTGAATAACCGATATTCCCTCCCCATTGGGCATATCAAACGGACAGGCCGCAACTGGCCGTTGTCGTCCATTCCGACGGCGGGTTTAGTGCGTTCGCTTCGTCCGTCGTTTCTTCCGCACATTTTGGTGGAGGTACTTTACCGCCATCCCGGCCGTTCCGCGATTAACTTGTTAGCCGCGCGATACTTGAACGTTTAGCGTTTCGGAACGTCACCTATTCAAACCCGTCGTCAGCCACCGCTCGCGTACGCGGGCGCCGTTCTGCGTACACGAGTTCGTTATTACGTTTATGGCCGAGACGGAGAGCGCCGTTGTAAACATATTTTCTAAAACGCGAAACGCCGTCGCGTTTTCGAAACCGAAAGCAAACAACAAACAATACGATATCGAAAATAGGGAAACGACAATAAAATTAATCGCTTTGTTTATGCCGATTTCGTAATATTTGATTCCTACACGCTTAAATATTTTATACGTCCGATAACCGACGGTTCGTTATTATATTGTTCACTAATGAATGAATCGATATCGATTATTACGACGAAATTTTTCGGTAATATTCGTGTTTGTTTTTAAAATCGTATTTACCGATTATACGCGATGTACTACGCAATTACATAATCGCTCTATACGTAAATAATAGGTTGTAATCGTTGTTTTTCCTGTGAATATTACGCGATATTGATAACGAAACTGTAACAGAAACTCGATCGCGTTTTACGATTCGGCGTTTCGACGCCCGGTGACGTGTCGTATTATTACGTTCCCTTCCTCCCCCTCCCCCCCGGGGCCCCTGAATGATCAACAATTAAAAATCGTGTTTTATACGTAAACACGGCTCGGCCACGAACAAAAATACGCGTTTCGTATATACCGTACGTACGGGTCCGTCGAGATCCGTTAAGGTCGTACGCGCGTGGCTCGACCACATTTTCGAAAAATCTGACACCGGCGGTGACCGCGTGTAATTTTCTTTACGTCGTACGCGCGCGCGTGGTGTGTATTCGTACAATATACGAAAGCGTACTAAGGCCGTCGTGTTTCGAAATGATTGTCCGACCACATTTTCGACATTTCGGCGCGCATTATTATATTATCGGAACGTTAATTCGCCTCGTCTGTACCGTTTATTTGTCGCCGGTATATTTTTTCGCCGCGTAATAATTACGTACGCCTCTACCCGTAATATACGTACATATACATCCCGAATAACATTCCACTTAGAAAATGTGTAAAAGAATTACGAAACACGCGCAAATATCACGGCCAAGGTTTCGTCGATATCGCCTTTAAACGTTTCGACGACATTTCCTCCGAATTAAAAAAAAAAACGATTTAATTACGTTAACGGTCGACCGAAGAACGAACGCGATAGCTTATTTTATCGATTCGATCACAAGACGCGGTTGTTCTAACACGCAAATACACGGCGAAGCGATTACGTTACGCCGTATGATTGGGACGGGCGGGAGGGGGGCGATCTCTTAGAATTCTGAGACCCGAAGTTGTGGCCACCTAACACCGCTAACTCTCCCACTGTCACCTCTAAGTAGGGCTCTAATCCCGCGCCATTAATATAGGTTCCGCGTAAACCGGCCGGTATTATAAGTCTTTTCGAACGCGTACGTTATAATATCGCGAAACGTTCGCGCGAGAATAAACGTCGTCCGAAGTATTTCTGTGGGGACTTACCGGGGGGGTTGGGGGTGGAAAACTTTTACCGACCCGCGAACGCGGATTTTTGTGCGCACGGTCGGTCGGTCGGTCGGTCACGTAAATCCAGGCGCTTACACGACCGCGCTACGAACGTTATATTTATTGTCGTTATTTGGGTCAAAACGAAAAGGGTCGTCGCGAAAAATCCCGAAAATAAATAGGCGCGTCGTCGCGATATAATATATTCGAAATATTTTTAAAACTCCGTATCAAAAGATCATATTTGCGACCATCTATATATATATACACACGCCCGTAAATATAATACGCGATATCCTCTCGGGGGATTTTCTCCGATTTCCTCGTATATACGGAACGAATATTAATGTTTATATTATTAACGCTCGGACAAAGTATAGAAAAACAACAACAACGACGACGACGATAATAATAAACATCCAAATTACACGGTGTAGAACGCGGAGGTACACAATCGCCGCAACCGCGCGACGCGATATTATTTTCGTTATACGGCGAGATTCGTTTTTCGTCACGAGCGGCGTCGTCGATAATTCGTTTCTCCTTTATTCGCCGATTATTTACGGACCATTTTCGACAATATATTCCGCGTCGTCATTATCGCTTCCCGGAGGCCTAAACAAATGCCTACTGGCCGGCCGGCGTAAAAAAAAAAACGTGTAAAACGCGATTTTTCGATTAATTTATCGTTCGAAACGCGCGGTCGAAGACGTCGCCATTCAGTGCAACGAAAATCTATACCGCCATAATCGATTGGACGGCAATATTAGACGGTTATAGTTACGAGGGACTTCGAACTGCCGGTTTTTTGTTTTCAAATAGCCGACGAAGCGTCTCCTATAGGATTAAAATCGTGAATTGCCCGTTTGAAAATCGAAAGTCCGTAATCGTGACGAATTTTCGGCGTTCGAGGAATCGGATGACTTATAAGAAACGGTTGGTTCGTACGTCCGTTATTGCGAATCGTGCGGGAAACTCGCTATTAAATTACGTCACCGGGGAGGGAGGGATCGAAGCCCTTCACCAAAAGTCTCGGAAGTATTCGCGGGGTTACGCCGAAAATAGCACAGCCCCTCCCCCCCTTAATCGAAAACCACGCGGTTCGCGTAGTTAGAAACGGGCGGTGTTTTCCCGTCCGTAGTTCGCCAAAAGTACGTCCGCGTTACGATTCACCGTAAAATTACCGCCGTTCGGTTTACAAAGTGTTTATAAGTTGACAGTTTTCCTCTCGCCGCCACTCGTCTCCCGTGCGCAACGGTGACGTTCGTATCGTGTCGGGCACACGGACGACGGTCGCAACAACGACGTCGCGCACGCACGCGCGCGCTTACTATACGACGGCGCTAGTCAATGAACCCTCGGAAATTCGCTATTATCGAACGACCGCGTGTACGTAATATACGAAAAACGACTCAGTTACGTGCCACGCAATGTACCGTTTATTTGGCGGGTACATTGACGCGGGTGGTACAAATCGTGTAATGCGTACAAGCGGACACGTCGGTTTCAATCGATTCGTCGGATAATGTACGTGGTAGCATTACGGCGGGGCGGGGCGCGCGTTCCGTAATCGTTTCGATCGGTAACGCGATCGTACGTAAACGGACGACGGGCGGACCAACGAATTACGGTTATATCACGACCGCGGGGTCAATGTCGCGCGTACCGTACGACCGCGAATTAGTACGAGGTGTTTTCGCGTTTCGCCCGGCACCCGGCGGTTTCCATTTCGTCCACGTCGTCCCTCCAAACACCTACGCCGGTGACGTAACGACGTCTAACCTAACCCGCGGTGGACGTTTGTACGGGAAATTGTTCGAATCGGCGGCGGTCGCGTTCGCGTCGGTCTCCCGCGATACGAATCTAACGGCAATCGGACGGGGCAGAGTGCCGCCACGATTTGGCGTAGGAACGCGCGGTTCTTTTGCGTCCCGACGTGTTGGGCGCGCGTGACCTTTAAGCGACGAACGTCTAAATAAACAACAACTTGCTCGCCACGCTCGTACAATATATATATATTTTAATCGTTTATGTTTATATCGCGTTTGACGTAGTTCCGACGATCGTGCGTAAACGCACCTCGGTTCAAAATTATTTCCGTTAACGAATCGCTCGTTTATTTTTAAATTTCGATTCCGGCTCGCGGCGACCCGTTATTATTTCCAAGCGCCGCGGAGGCCTGAAAAACGTTTCGCTTTCGGCGAACGCGTTTGCGTTTGACATTTTCTTCGTTCCTTTTCGATTAGTGTTCGTTCGGAGGGTTTCGTCGATGAACCGCCGTTGTCCAACCACCAACCGAGACGACTCTATACACCGGCGGAGGAGGAGGAGGAGGAGGAGGAGGAGGCCTGGCCTCATTTTTCTCGGTCGGCTAATTGTGAAGATAAAGAGACGACGAAAGACGCTTAGAAAATACAATCGCGTTCGACGATAATTATTTTCAATTCACACTAACTAGCGACGAGCGTAAACATTTGACGTCGTAATACTTACGTTTCATAACGTAATAACGTTTTATTATATTTCTATTAGGCAAATACTTAACGGCTAATAAAACGTCGAACATTTTGTTTTCGGCGACAATAAAAACGTATAACTACGTGGTACACTCTATAGACGAGTACGCTCGCGATTCTCGAGTTTTTTTTTTACGACGCGTATTCAATTTAAAACATTGATTAGAGAATGTCGAAGAAGGGTTTTTCAAAAATGATTACTCGGGTACATAAACGCGTACCCGTTCGAAATACGGTTGTAAATATTTTTAAAAAGTATTCGTTAATATGGAATAACGAGCACGTAGGTAACTTTTAACGTTTTCCGAGACGCTACTCGAGCGTGTTAAAAATATGATTGTTTTACGGCGCGGTAATCGTGTAGCTATAAAACCGTAAAACGTTATTTTATTACGTTTATCGCCGATAGTCCGAATTCTCCAAAAACATTGTGTTCGTACGTTCGGGTACCACTTCAAACCAGAATTGATACGAACCGTCGTCACACAATCACGTAAAGTAGGGCACTTCAGTTTTTAAAAGTTCGACGGATTTACCGTGCGCCGCGTACGCGTGAGCATGTGTCGTCGACAAAACCGCGGCGCCGTCATTGGGGTAGGCGGGGTGGCCGCTGTCCGCTACAGAACAAACACTCGATATCGAAATAAATTCGAAAATATTATCGGTCACGATGGGTTGTACGATCGATAATTGTGCGACGTTGATTCGGACCGTTTCACAAGCCGCGCGGGTAACCATCGCCGCCCGTCGGCGTCCTATTAAATTCGATTTGTTTTTTTTAACCAGTTCCCGCGCCCCGTCGTCGGTACACGTAAGTCAGGTACGCGTCTAATATTTATTAACGTTCCAATAAAACGTCCATTTATACGTTTTTACGTTTATTTTATAATCACGTAATTGTAAAGAGTAGACGTTACCAAAAATCGTCGCCGATTCGTCGCGGTCGGTCTCCTTCCTCCCGTTGATTCTACACGCGTAACATAGATAGCGTCACGATACAATATCAATTATAGAAGTATTATTAATCGTATACGTACATTACCTAAGTGGCGGTTTTTAAAAATGTTATTACTATCTTAAGGGAGAATCATTTTTGACACAAGTACGGGGACATCTATCGCTCGAAATTAAAATAATCGTATTTCGCTTTTCCGTAACCGATCAAACGGGAAACAAAATCTATTATTAGAATAACAAAAAAAAACCGTCGTTATGGAGGTAGAATCTATCCTACTAATTTCCCCTACCCCATTGTGTACGAACGCGCATTTCAAATCGACGGTAATTAGAACGGAGGTGCGAACCGATAAAATTATTTAGGTTCGTCCGTTAACGATATTGGAAAAAAATTGTCGTCGTCACGAAAAGGCGATAAAAAGCTGGAGGAATTATCGAATTTTCCAATCGACGAAATATCATTACGTTCGGTTACTATATATATATATGTTACGTGATCACCGTCGAATGAAATACTGTATCGGAAAATCGAATATATTCGATCGTCGTCGTTGACGTATATAAAAAACGGGTGTATTGCGAACGGAGGTGGAAAAAACATCGCGCGTCGGGCGCTTAAACTGCACGCCAGGAACGCGGCGCCAAAATTGTTGACCGTCGAGACGTTATCGATTTACTCGTCGCCGGTTAATAATGCGCAATATTACGCAACAACTACCCGGACACGGCGGCAATTTGTTCGGGGCCCGAAAGTTTCGCCTAAAGTCCGTCGCGGGATTCGTTTAACGTCAAAGCCCGGGAAAACATTTACGGATTCGATATTGTGTTTGTTACCGTGACGACGTACCGTATCGGGCGGTTCGAGAAAATTCTCGAAGGCGAACGCCGGTCGGTTCCGCCGTTTATTGCGGCACACGAACGTCGGCGAATTTCGCGGCTTTTAAACCGTCACGCTCTCTGCCGGTGGACCACGAACGCGGTCCGGCCATATGGTAGCGGCGTGATAACGGCTGTGCCGTTATCGCGACGAGCCGCTCGCGCCGTGTCCGTTGCGAGAGCGCTCGTAGATTCAAGAAAGTCGATCCATATGATTGATAACGGCGATACGCTCGCGATCTGAAAAGTCCGTCGCGTCTGGCCGCCGGTACTGGACGACCCCGGCGAATAATAATTGTCGCGTACCGGGAGATGAGAAACCGGCGTTTAGCGACGCGCGCAAATCGAGAGTGAGTTTCCATCAGGCGTCCGTTCGCTTTATTTTCCGTTTAGCCGCTCCGCGACGTATCATAATTAGCGGAAACGTGCCCATCCTGCCGCTCCGCCGAGCGCAAATACCGACACTACCGGGTCGACGATACAATCGCAACAGCAGCAGCAGCAGCAACAGCGGCAGTAGCAGCAGCTCGTCGGGCGGCACGATGGCCAGCGAACGATCACGTCGCCGCTGCCGCCGCCACCGCCGACGACGAGTCCGCCCGCAAGTCCGGTTCGCGACCGTCGCACGGTCGAATCTCGCCGGCCCGAAGATCCGCCGCCGCTGATCGATCGCCGTGAGTAAATAACCGTTACATTGGTCGCGGCCGGTACGATCGTTGTCTGTACGGGAAACGTCACGCGCGTACTTGTATATATAAAACTATATATACGTTGACGTATAATAGTAGCCCCCTCCATGTACATGCGCGCACGCAGTCTTTATTAATCTCGAAGCCGACGACAACGTCGTCACCCTCTCCACGACCTTGGCCCCGTTCCCGTACCCGGACGTGCCCGATAACGTTGTGTCAGGCAATCGGTGACGTCACGACCGCGCGGTTTATTGCGCCATTTCTCTGCCGGCGCAGTATATCGTAATAATAATAATACGACGACGATATTTTGTTCGCGGTCGGCGGTCGCGGATCTTGTGGCTCGACGCCGTGTAATAACGCGTATGATGACGGTAAACGTTATCGTAAAACGGGCGAAATAAAAACGAAAATAAACTCTCCGTTTCGGACGACCGTCCCTTCGGACGATATTATAATTCGTAACCGCACGTTCTCGCCGTACGTACGTTGGTCGGTTGATACGTTAGTGGGTCATATACGGCCGCCCGAAAACAGCTGTTCGTAGTGACACAATTCCGCCGTCGGCGGCCGCGTCAAAGTTCCCCACCACTGTCGTCGCCACCGCCGCCGCCGCCACCTGTGTGTAGTCGAAGGACCGGCGGCGAAGTTTTCGCGATCGACCCTCTTCCTTTCGGGGATGAGGTTAAATTTTCGGACGTGGCGAAGAACGCTTATTATTGATGGTGGTCTTCCTACAATGACGCCCGTTTCATTTTCTCGTCCGTGAACCATCCCTTTATTCGTCCGAAAGGATTTTACACGTCAGGAACTTTACACGTACCACTTACTTTCCGATAGAGAATCGTATCTAGTCGGTCAGATTCGTTCGATACGTTTTACTCGATGGTTTGAACGTATCGAAAAAGTACTAAAAACCGACAACATTTCCGACACGTACGATTTTTATACCTAACCGAATTTCGCGTTTTTTGCCGTCACAATTCCCTAATTAACGTAAATCTTTGTTTTGAAAAAGAAACGTAAATTTTACAAACGTAGGCCCGAAATTTTAATGTCGGGTTATGCGTATAATGCTTTAACAACGTTGAAAATGTTTCGAAAATCGACGAGATCACGATATGGTTTTCCAATCGTTTAAAGTTCAAACTTTGCGTGAATTGGATACTTTTTTACGTAAAACGGCGATTTTTGAAAATTAACATTTCTAATACGATTTGTTTTTGTATTTAAAAACAAACAGTTTAATACAAAGATCAAAGATATATTTTTCTCTATAAATTTCAAAATTCTTAAAATTCGATTTAATCGAGAAAATGTTATAAGCGTTTGAAATTGTGCGTCTTCTTTATTTTAGGTCTTAAAATAAACAAAGTATGTATGGGTTTTATAAGGATATCTTGTTTTGATTTTATCTTTGAACACTTTCATGTAAGTAGAGTGTTTAGATAATCTTTGCATGCGTTACTTTCCAGTAGGAAATTGTATCTAATTGGTACTTTATTTGACACGTTTTTCCGGTTTTTTTTACGCGTAAGGACAAATTACAGAAAATATTCGTAAAATTGGAAAAAAAACTAGTGAAATTGTGTCGTCATATCAGTTTTGGATACACGATTTTTTTAATTTTACGTCCGAAATTTTATTACAAGTTTAGGACGTATAATAATCGAACAGTATAAAAATAAATCGTTTGTCCTAATTTTTTTTTAAAAATGCGCGTGAAGTTTGAATTTCGAAAAACTTTGTAAAATAATAAAAATAACCGAGTTTAGCTCGGAATCGTTTTTCGAAAGCGATGATTGATCGTCGATTAAAATTTAAAATAATACAACTCGTACAACACTCGATCAAGTTAATTAAATAAATTATACATTTTTTTTTATTAATATCATAAATTGGATATTTCCCTAAAAAAATTGTTCTGCCGTGGGTATGTTCGCTACAGTGTTAAATGTACAATGACGTCTGTTTGACTTTGGGTTTAACGCCAGGTGTTTTGTTACGCAAACAGTTCGGTGTACGTAAAACGTGAAATTGCATACACAGTCGGCGTGATCATTTTTTTTTTTTTTAATTATTAAACATTTTTTGTGTAGTACAAGTGCTACGATTTTTGTTTTTGATCTTTATCGTAGCCAATTATGCATTTTCAGATGGAACTCTTTATTTGACAAGTTTTTCGGATGTCTGAAGCGTACAGAAAAATGTGGAAAATCGAATTTTGTTTTTTGTCAAAATTGCGCAAATACATTTATTGCAAAACACTTGATTTTTAAAGCCATTAGCATTTTAGATATCAATAGGTAATTTTCGGAATTTAAGATAAGATTTGATATTTTATGACCTAAGTCATGAGAATATGTATATGGTACACGACTATTGGCGATAAATAAACAACAACAATACCTTTATTGGTATTAACTGTTAAACCAGCTATATATAGTTACGTTAAACTAAAGTTGCATATATTAACAGTAATAGGTCCAAGGTATAGAGCATGACGCAAATTCGTTACCTGTTATACCTGCACTAATAATGTACGTAGTTAGAAATACATAATATTTCTACGGAATATAGAACGAAAACAACTTTTTTCCCGAACGTATAACAAATACGATTTAACATAAAATAAATCGAATTATTCGACAGCGACGTCAAGCGTCCATAATGTAATATTGTATTCGGTAATATTAGCATAATTTTAAGTCGCAAAACAGTACTCGAAACGTTGACGCCGTTTTACAAAACACGTTTTACAAACGCGGTATTACGTAGGTAGAAAGTACGCTATCATTTTCTTTTTCTAGGAGGAATACCTTTCAAGACACTTTTCGCGGCGTCGATTTTACAAATTTACATTCAACGGATTTTAAAATAATATACACGACGCGCTTTCGAGCCCCCCCCCCTCATTTCACTGTCAACCAAATAATACGATACTACGTAGCTCGTTTACGTACATAATAGTTGACCGGCCTTCGAGTACGCTATATGCCATAACGGGAGAAATTTAATGTACAACACAATTAAATATCACGTATATATATATGTATATATATATATAAATAATATGCGCGCGCGCATGTGTGTGTGTGTATTTTTGTCAAAGCTATTTCAACATATTCAGCTAGATCCGGTGCATCCGGTTACGCGCTCTTATTTCCCTTATTTAGGATGAATTTCAAAACACGTCCTAAATCGTAGCGCAAAACGTTTTAAAATTACGTAGGTATAAATATTGTCGTGCGTATTATAACGTTACCGTTCGTTATTAATTATCGTATTTATTACCGTTATATCGTTTATACCGCTCGTATTCGTTAAATCATGACTCATTAACGACCGGCCTATCGAACGTTTCTATACAGTTTTATAATGACGTTTCAGACCGTCGTAAGTCATAGGTCCTTTGGAAAAAATTGAAATCGAACGGGTTAACGTTTATTATTTCATCGTTGAAACGTTACCGCACCAGCTATTGTATAGACGGTATTGGTAGTTTTCAAGGTTCCAACAATAACGTCTCAACTTTTAACAATTAATATGTACCTTAGCTAACCTCGTATATAACGGCGAACAATTCGATTTTATCGACCCGCGGAATTTATATACATATCGAACGCCTTTGTCGTTGTCGTCGACAATTAACCACAACTAATTGTGTTTCTATAACATTTATATATTCGTGTTATTATTATTGTTATTATTAGTTATTATAATTAATAGTTATTACACGTACAAAACCCTTAGCATATATATTACGCAATAAGTTAAAGAACGACGTACGCGTTAT
This sequence comes from Geopemphigus sp. TES_GeoC_2020, assembly GCA_025469175.1. Classification (NCBI taxonomy): domain Eukaryota; kingdom Metazoa; phylum Arthropoda; class Insecta; order Hemiptera; family Aphididae; genus Geopemphigus; species Geopemphigus sp. TES_GeoC_2020. Next base: position 17,717 of record JAIPRN010002579.1, on the reverse strand, counting down.
TTGTGAGCTATTATTATTATATTTTTATTTCTCCGAAAACGATGACAATGGCTACAATGCTATGGAAAGCGGTGTTTTGGGAGAAATATACGATCATGTCGACCAGTCGCGTGTTACTAACCTACACGATTCGCCAAATATATATTAATAACGAACAGCCCATATTACACCGTATTTGGTTTATAGAACGTGAATTCGGATACTTACCGACGCTGTTACCTGTTTTTACTTAATTTTATTCAATAAAGTTTCTGGTTTATGACCAATAATCGTTATTTATTACATAATACGTATTAGTAAATATATAACACTTATTAGTTATGTATGTACAAGCACTCGTAAGTTAATGTACACATATATTGTATATTTTATTATTAGTCCATTTTGTGAAATATATATATATATATATACTAGAATTAACGAATACGTAATTGTTGACAATTATAACGGACAAAAAGTATATTAAAGAAATAAGCGTTTTAATCACACTTGTTACGTTCTATATTCGACGTTTATTTATATAGTCGCGTGTAGATAAAATAATCAGTGTGTAATGAATAGCTAATGTGCAGATGTATGAAATAATTCAATAGGTTTCGAAATCACGAAACGGATCGTAAAATTGTATTTGAGTTTCAATTATTGTTTTATCTGCAATATAACCCAATACTATACGTGTTGTACGGGGTATTATTTATACTTCGTATAATACTACGTACTGTATATCGCATATGACACGCGTTAAAAAAAATGAATGAATTCGTTTTATCAATTTAAACCGTTATAATCGACGCGTCATGATAATTCGTTGGAAATAATTACGTTTATACGAATTATTTCCATATTTTATCTTTATACGTACGATATTATTAAATATGTATACGTCGTATTTAATGCGACAGATAACCAGCAAAACGCGCCTATTATACGTATATCGTTTTATTATTATTTCTTTAACAATTTTGTTTTTGTTATTTTGTACGGTGATGATATATTTGTTTGTAAATTATTGACCGTGACTCAAATATTTGATTAAATTTCCCATTATTGAACCATATTTTACGAAATATATGATTATTGACTGCGTATATAATAACTAATAAGGAATAGTATTGTTGTACCGGTATTATTATTTACGTTTATTAAACGTCAATAACTCTCCGACGTATATCGATATTTTATATGTGCGTATAAATGTGAAATCGAAAATTCATTAAAAATGCAGTAAAAGTGGTTCTGAGAATATTGCTCGTGCTACAAAACAGTCTGTGGTCTTAAATTGTGTTTGGGATCATAAAAACGAAGAAAATATCGTAAACAATATTTGTTACGAATTTCGAAATATATTTTCTTTTTTCACGCGTCAGTCGCGATAATTATTTATGATTGTGTAATAACGTATTATGTGACACTGCAGCTATATGTAACGTCCGTGAAATTATCTCTTATAATTGCCATAAAACAATTGTGTAAGTCGTCTTAAATGTGAATGATTCAATGTTGGATTTTTAGGTGTACGATTTACCAATTACTGTTTTCAATCGATCAATTACGTTATTATTTATTACTTTCCATTGATGCCTCCAAGTTGCAACAGCTATTTATGACGTACGTTACATAAATTCGTATTTAAATCAGAATTTAACTGAAGATACGTTACATATTGTTTTTTATTTGTAACAATAAAGTTAATTTTTCGGTTTTATTATTGTTCGAACATCGTGTGATGTTTATTATAATATAAACACGCGGGATGATTATTAGACGAGTGTTTGAAAAATAAAAAATGCGTTAGATTGATTCCATTGATCTCAATTATTAACATTAATCTACTCTTTGACCATTATTATACGTTGCTCTTCCGGTGTGTGTACCATTACTTCCCCTTCCTACGCAAAAGCCGTCTGTCTAGTTTTCCAATCTGCATGGCACGCAACATCCTGTGTGCGTGTGGATACGTTTGATGTTACACTCACAAGTCATTCATAAAAAAAGGCAATACACACACACACACACACACACACACACCTAGATAATAGGATTATTATAGTTAAACTGTATATGAATATAGAATGGAAATAAATGAATGGGATCTAACCGAGCCCACTAGGTCATTCGTCAATGAAAATTTATGTGTACGCACACTCGTATATACATAAATATACGTTATATTCACGAGTGCATTTTTTTATTGTTGCATTTTTGTTATTATAATTTTTTTTTTAATGACCACACGACGGTCATAATATTTATGGGAGTTCCATATTCGCGTGACAATAATGATAATTATCGCACGCGATTTCGTATAGATCTTTAGTTCGTTGGATTTCCGTCCGGAAGTGCGTATATATACATATATATATATATGTATGCGTGTATCCAAGTATGGAAAAGTCATTTAGACATCCGGTCGGTTGGTGGGCGGGGTGTAAAAGAGAGAGAAAAAGTTTCTCCGCGGCTATTTCTATACACGGAGATAATTGCATTTATTAAGATATTCGTATTCTCAGTTATAATACGCGTTATTTTGTAACGTATTTCTATGACTCGAAATGTGTACAACTCGACAACTAGAACTCAGCTAGAATTCAACGAGAATGTCGGTTAGTATAATACGTTGTACGCATAATATATCGACGTAACTACTACGATATAGTTTGACGATTGTCAAAAAATGTGGTATACTCGTACAAATACATTTGAGATGTCGGAGTGTCTTACGTTCAATTATACATGTTCGACGTTTTGGTTTTTTTATTTTTACGTCGTTTGACGTTAAATTTTTTTTGTATAAAAGGTAACGAGCCTCGGGTGTTGTAGATATTGGCTCAAGCGAGTTAGGTATAGACACTTAGAAAGTGATTTTAGTAATTCGTTATTATTTCGAATTTAAAAACACCGGTAAATTACCGTATTCAAAAGACGATTTTGAACTATGCTAGTAACTATTACAATTAACGAATACGATAAATATTATTAAGATATTATGTAAGTTTACGTTTATATTACATTTTGAGTTCGTAAAAAATACAAAAATAATTACGCGTTTCTTGGTAGGATTTCAGTATTTCATTTAAGACCTGCGTAATATATAAATATATATTATTTCGATCGAAAGTATTTAAAACGATAAATCGAAAACGTATAATATGTATATGGTTAAGTAAATGGCGTGTGTGGACGACATGAATCATTTGAATGTGTATTATTGATTTTATGTGCGTGCGGATGGGGAAATATTGGTCAAGTAAAGCGACTTGGGTCGGAATAAGTAGAGCGCGTGCACTGCAATGGTTTTGTAATCTGTGACCATATACCTCGTCGGGACATTCTTTACAGGTGACTCAATACACGATAAACGCTCGTAAAATGTTCTGCGTATATATTATGATTATAAATCAAAATGTATAAATGGTCGTAGCATTTATAACAAGTGTATTTTAGCTTCCAAGTGAAATGAAGAATGTATTGGTGTTACTATGAAACGTTCTATTTAAAGGAAAATGTATTTTGTCGATAAACACTTCTTCGTATAGAATGAACGCGTAAATATGACATGCGTTACATTTCTATAGCTAATTGTACCAATATGGTACTTTATTTGACACGGTTATGGATATTTTCAGTAGTTCCTTTAAGCGTAATTAAAAACAATTCCAAAAAAAAAACCGATAATTTTTTAATTTTAATAAACTACAGCGCGACCAATCGTTTTGCGAATATAATGATTTATTCTTATTCCCGATCTTGACGGTGAATCTATCAAAAAAATATTCCTTCAAATAAATCGAGTTTTAATATTTATATTTTCTACATTTCGAGATTAAACTAATTTGTTTCTTAAAACGGGTGTTTTCGAAACTGCGGATAATTTTGTCTCGAAAAATTAATTTAAATACATAATACTGTCTATGCGTATTTACAAATTTAAGTGCAAAATACTTACATTTTTTTCTCGAAAAACACATAGTTGGACTAAAATTGGAAATAACCGTTGTAAACCGTAATTTCGACTATTTATAAAGTTAAACTTAAAACGCGATATAAACGAAATTTTTGTTATTCACACGGTGTTTTGGGTTTCGATAACATTATAGTTTTTACCCTATAATATATATATATATATATTAAGACTATAAACACTCGAAAATATTCGATATTTTTCTGATTATTTTATTAATGACCTACCATGATTTATCGAAACTGTTCTGAACTTTTTATACTTAAACATGCTCGCGCTTCATAATGTGTAAATAAAATATACATTTCTGAGACCCCGCGTAGTTTGCCGACTGATATTTAATCCGTCGTTGCGTAATACTTTCATTGTGTTAGCTATAGTATATCAAGTAGCGTTCAATTCGAAATATGAATTTAATACATTTTACGGCGTTTTTGGATATACTTTGGGCGTATTTGTTTGCTACGTAGAAGACAAACAATTTACGCATAGTAATGTATTTTACCGTTTCTCATTCGGTTTTGGTCATTTTATAATGTAAATTATTCCATCGATTTGCGTAAATTTCGCGTACAATATTATTAAAAAAAATATCATTTTACGTTCGTATTAACGCACTCGTACATTCTTCGTCGAATTTTTCCTGTAATGGCGTTAGTGCGCGTATTATAATCGCCGGCTTTATATACTGCAATTATTATTGTTATTTATTACCTACACGAACCATTATTATATTTCACAATGGAGGTTAGTCAAAAAAAAAAAAAAAATTTTTTTCGGTATACACGGCTCTGCAGCTGCCCACCCACCCATGCCTACACCGTCACTACGGGCCACGTGTTATTGTATAGGTACGGAATATTTTCCGATTGACTTATACGGCTGCGGGTCGGTTCGTAGTGATATTCCTGTAAAATATTGCAGATGCGAAATCGACCGTGCGAAACGATATCCCCGCGGCGTACGAATAATAATAATGCGCTCTACAGTATTCGGAGTGTTCAAAAAGGACGGAACATTGCGTTTTCTTCGGCCGTTAATTAACATATATATATATATATATATATATATATATATATATATGTGTGTATATATTTACGACACGCATTTGAAACTAAGAGCGATTTAAAAAATGTATCGACCTTTATTTCCAGCGACTCGCTCAGCTTTTTCCAATGGACTGTTCACGAGTGTCGATAATTCATAATTACGTATATTGATTTATAACTTAACGTACGCGTAAATAAGCCGTCCCGTAATTCCGACAAAGTTTTAACGCGGAAGTTTTTCAAAAATTTACGAAATTTCCATTACAGGCGCACAAATTTCGTTGGAAATTACGTTTTTATTTCTAGGGAAATTCGAATTTGGACGTGACAGTACTCGCTTATTCGCTATATTACAATATTTTCGTTACATTTTCAATGACAAATTAAGCGAGAAATTCGAAAGAGCTGGCGACGCCTCGATCGAAACGGGGCTGGGCAAAGATTGGAAAATTTGCGGTACTTTTAACCGGTGAAATAATGAAAAAATGACGCTGTCGTGAAGGGGCGTAGTCCTTGCTTGTGTACCACGGACGTTGGCGTCTTGACACGGGGAAATTCTCCAACGGTTCGTACTTTTTGAACACTCTGTATGCCATTATTATAATATAATATAGTCTCCGGGCGACCACGGTGAACGACATTCGTAGCAATAATAATAATAATATCGCCGACAATAACAAGGGCGTTACGCGACCACGGACCATGCGGACGAACGCTTCTGGTCAGGGTCGATTTACACGGGTTTCTCGACCAATATCCGGCGGAATAATATACATTTTATGGACCACCTCCCCACGTCACCCTACTCCAATCACGCAGTCGTCCACCATAAAAGTCGGCGGGACCACCGGGTTCTCTCCGAACCGATAATCTTTATTTTTACGACACGGTGCCGAGGAGAGAGAGAGAGAGACACACACACACACAGGGTTTATTTTCCAAGTATTTCTCTAGACAACAAGGACGGTCGTTATGTAATATGCGCGAAAAAGACCCTCCGGACAAACGACAATATAATAATAATATATTATTATTATTATTATTGTTATAAACAAGACGTGTCGTTGGCATTAGAATATTATTATCACTCGACGATGATTATGTCTATATATATTTAAATATCTCGAGGGACACGTAACGACGACGTTTGAAAAAGTCCCGTCGAGACCGCGCGCGGCTTTTTTTCGCGCAGACTGAGAACACAATAATTCATTTAACGTGTTTGCGTGTGTACAGGGTGTATCTTTTGTTTTATTACTACGTGTTTTGTTTTTCTGAATAACGACTACGGAACGACAACATGCGGAATTCCGACAACATTTTGTCGGTTTTAGTTTTTCGCGGGCTTTAATTTTTTCGCCGTCGGAAATTCGAAAATCCCGTCAGCGTACAATTTCTTCGGACATTTTCACCGGTCGCGGGATATATCCGTAAATATTGTTTCGTCAACTGTGACCCGTTTAACGTTTCGTACGCAGAATTTAATTGTAAAACCTAAACGGTAAACGTATAATTTAATCGACGAATACGTTTAGGAAAAAGAAAGAAACGAATTAAACCAGTTCCGGTAAAATAATTTTCGTTCGTTACGTTCGAAACGGTTAATTCGGGTCGTTAGGTATCGGCGGTAATTTAGCGAACCGAAAAGAAAAATGGCGGTTTACACGGTTTGTTTTTCGGAAAGTAAATTGTTCGTTACGTTCGCACGAATTAAAACGTCTAAAATCGACGTCGAAAAAGTAGGTCGCCAGAAATAAAGACGCGCGTGTTTTTTCGTATTGTCGAAATTCCATTTTATCGTGTCCCGTAATCGTTAAAAACCCATTCCGTCCGGAATGCCCCAGCGGGCACGGCCGTGATTGCGAGAAGTTGATTGGGGCGAGAGGGGGGGGGTCCTTATCGTCGTCGTTTTTTGTCGTTCGTAGCACGGCCTTTTCATTATTTACTTTATTAGCCGAGGCGTCGTTTCGCGTCGCGCGTCCGTTCGTTTTCGAATATAAAATGTAGAAATACGCGCCGCGCGTACGAAATCTGCGCGTCCCGTCGTTTGCCCAATTCAGCCGGTATCGTCACCGAATCGGTCTTGCAGCCGTGTCCAGTACCGTAGCGAACCTTTCGGAACCACCGCCGCGGTTTTTTGTTACGAATACTATTCGCCCGATCGAATTTCGTTGTGATTGTATCGACGGAGTACGGGACCGACTCTACCGCTCCTTACACAACCGGTGTCGCGTTGGACAGACAGGCCCCAGTGACGAACGCTCGGAAAAATCGAAATTTTCCGTTTTTCCCGGCCGATCGATAAAACCGAAGCGGGACCGTCGTATATCATCTACCCGATGATCGATCCGTCAATTTGTCGGACAATGTTTCTCTCCGTCGTAATAGCTGAACGACTATATATATATATATATCTTCCTCGTCTTTTTTCCCGGCTATTTGGGGTCGACCGCCATAGTCCTCAACCTCCACTTGACCCGATCTCCCACATATCAGCAGCGCTCGTACTCAATCACCTTTGACCGCTTCTTCTTCGGTCTTCCTTCTTCAATTCCATTTTTACCGCTTCCGAATCTCTTCTCTCCTCGTAACACGACCAAACCAAGTCTATTCTCCCTCGTCCACCTTACTCCTACGTTTCCTCTCACATATATTCAATCTTCTTTTGTCACCCCCCCCCCACTCGTCCATCTAAACATTCCCATCTCGGCTACACTCATAGAGTGACTATATATATATATATATACGTTCGATCGAACGTACACGCGGAGCTCCCCGCCACCGGTTTTCGTGATACACGAACGAGCGCGCGTTGTAGCGGAATTGTCGGAATTTCTCGCGGTCGGAGGAAGCCGAGAATGTCTTCATTGCCTCGGTGTTGTCGCCGTCAACCTCCCCTTGTCCGTTCGGTTTTACGTCGGTGATTTCGAATTTTCCACAACGTATACACGCGCGTCGACCGACAGATGGCGGTACACGTACGCCGACCACCAACCGTTTTCCGACCAGCTCGTCGTTGTTTCACCGGGACCGTCGTCAACGCGGCGGCGGCGGCGACAACGATTGTTTTGATCGCCGCTAGACGGTAAACAAAATAAAAAAAAACCGCCTACGTTTTACCGATACCGATCGTCGTTTTCGCCGTAGTCGGTAAAGTATATGGCGGTCGATTAATTTACGTAAACCACCGGCCGTCGTTAGTAACGACGACGAATAACGGAAACGATTTTCCGACCATTATATATATATATCGTACGTGGAGCGAGACCGACGACGACGCTTCATTGATTGCCTACGACGGGCAGCCGCCACGTTCCGTTTTCCGCGTACACAGAGACCGTTGCATCGTCGCCGCCGCCGAAGTCGTATATATTATTTATAACGCGCGCGTGTATATAGTAAACGCGGCGGCGGTACGGTGGCGTCCGGTCTGTGGACGGGTGGTGGCGGCGGCGGTCTCCTCGAGTACGGTGACCCCGGCGATGGCGGCGGTCGTGCGCGCGCAACTATTTATATACATGCGCGTACGGGAACGCGCCCGCGTATTATTCGTTTTCCCGCCACGCGGCGGCGGCCGTCGCCCTTTGGACGAGAGCGCGCGCGCGCGCGCAGCGTGAGATCGTTCGCGCCGGGCGAAGCGGCGGCGGCTAAATTGGCGGGCGCGAAAGAGGGGCGGCGGTGTAAAGAAATAAAAATAAATAACAATAATATTTTTATTATTACGACACGGCGGCGGGCGGGGACGGCCGTACGACGACGCGCCTGGAAGAGTTCTCTCCCTTTCCTCCCCCCCCCCCCCCCTCACCACATACACCCGCTCTGTCTGCGCAGACCGTCCGTCCGTCCGTCTGTATATCTGATCGACTAGACGTAATTAGAGAGCCGTCCTCCTCAGCCCGGCACGGCCGTGTGCGTGTTATGCCACGCGGTGGGGACCGGTGGAGGGGCAACGCTCGTCGGCGACGGGTGGGACGGCGCTATATACTCCTCCACGTCCCCGCCCTCCGACCCGTACTCCTGGTTGAGTGCTGTCCGACATTTTTTTACGCCGAAACGTCGCCGCGCGGTGGTGTCCCGGCCGCGCGCGAATCGTCCGTATCCGTACGGCCGACTTCGGTGCAACGGGTAACCTCGGATTATATTCCGAAATTCGCGACAATTGTCGGTCGGGAAACAGTAGTCGCGCCCTTCGTATACCATTTCGTAACGTCTGTCCTCCCCATTACTACACCCTCGGTCGTTCGCTTTTCGCGTTTAGAATTTTTTCTTTCCAAAACGGTTCCCGTTCGCGCGCCCACTCCCGCGTTATTACCGCCTCTATGGTCGGGGCGCCCGGGCCCGTTTCGGGCGTTTAGATTTCGAATAGTTTCGACCATTCGCGATACGATACCGTACGAGACACGAAAATGTGTCGACGACGAGAAACGTAGACGATTCGTTGCCGGGTACGTCCGTCCGGCGCGTGTTCCCACACGACATCCCACAACGGTGTTGTTCCAGCGTCTATAGAGTGACGGTTGTTGATCCGTTTCCTTCCGAGCTAACACGTTGGCACGGACGTACGTTTTCTCTCTTTCTGAAAAAAAAAATAATACGCGATTTAATACGTATTTTCACTCGTCGTAGTTTGTGTATAGAAATCTATGTGACACACATTGCGCAATGTTGCCCAACACTCCGGAGAATATCGTAAACGTAATTATTTTCTAAAATAAACTCGACACCGCGGCCGACGTGTGTGTGTGTGTGTGTGTGTGTGTCGGTTTGTGCGCGCGCGCGTACATAATACGCGTTCTAGTTACTCGAAATGACGTCAATTGAACAACGGGTTTTATGTAAATGGAAGGCAAATGTGTTTTATTGTCGACAGTCGCGATTCGGCGTCGTGTAGAAAGTCCTATTCAAATATTGCGCGCTTTTAATTGTTCGGAAATGTGGGCGAACAAGACGTGAATTACGATTGGTGCCGGTGCACGGCGGGCGTAGTATTATTATTATTATACGGAGGGACGCGTTAATCGGGGAAGATATATCGCTGGCATTGTACCTAAAACAAGGAACGGAGGATGGGACGTATTCGGTAGGATATTACGTGGGATACTGAAATTCGGGAAAGTAATTCCCCTCCCCAGCCCGGGCGAAATTCGAAAACGATTTTTCGGCCGGAATATTTTTCGGATAATTAAATTTCGCGCCGGAAAATTGTTGTACGCGTTAACGCGGAATTCGGTAAAGACGAATCGCGTGCGAACGTAATTTTCTCCAGCGGAAACTTGCCGGCTTTCGAAATTAATAACGGTATATATCCCCCTACGCTATTTTCTCGATATTTACGTTTTTTGCCGAACACCATTTTTAAAGCGAACGCATTACTGAAAAGGTAACGTCCGCTAGCAATATTTCCCTCGTATTTTTCTCCCGTATTACGATGGCGTCGTAACGTATACGCGCGCTCACGTGACGAATAACGCGTTGTATTTGATACGCCCGCGTATAGTTTCCGAGTAAAAAATACGCGTCGTCGGCCCCTTGAAAATCACCAAAGGATCAAGAGGAACCCATCCAGCCACTCTTTCTTCACTTCGCCACCTACGGGCTAAATATTGCGTAAATAAGTATGTAACTCGTGTACATTCAGTGTTTGTAAAGTGTCCAAGTACGACGAAGTGTATTTTTGTGAGCAATCAATACTTTTATAAATAATTCTCGGGTATTCGGTAGAATATTTCACACACAATTTCCCGGTGCGAAACGCTTAGATTCGTAAAACCATTATCGCGGGCGTAAACCGACTTTCGATACGTCCAGTCGATAGACAAATATCGTTAATATTGTCGAATCATCGCTTCGGATAACGTGAATAAGTTATCGACATTTTCCATTCTGTAAGTACGAACATAATGTGCTTCGCCAACGACCGAACCGTAGGGATTATTAATCGGAGGGAATCGGAATTTCGTTAAATGTTCGTTTCAACGACCGTTGAACCGTTGTCGAAGAACGTTGTTAAACATATCTTAGTATCGCAAACGTACTTGTCTCAGAGGTGGCTGTTTGAACGGTATTTTTCAAATACGTTTCAAAAGTATTCTCGTCACGCTATATATATATATATATTTACGGGTTTAACGCTTCGGGAAAACGAAAAACTATGATTTTTGTTTGGACGTTTCGATTTTTGCCCAATTATTGACGTTATACACATATAACGAGTATACTGATAACGGTTATCAACGCGCGGGTTCGTTGGCAGTTCGAGGGCGGGCTCAGTCGAACGTTGACCATACCTACAAGAACGACCTTGAGTACGTCGTCGGTTGTGTACGATGCGCACGTGACGTCAAGCAGGTGGTACCGCGTACGCGTATATATATTATTATTATTACCATTACTACACGAAGACCCGATGGTCTCGTGGCGGGAGTGCGGCGGAGGTGGTGAATGTGCGCAGCCTCGGGTCGCGGCGCCACGTCTCCTCATTTTCCCGTCACCACGCGCGCGCGCGCGCGCGTTCACATTTAACGACGATATTATCCTCTCTGGAATTTCTCTCTCGCCCGCGCCGCGTGCGCGCGGACGCGTACCAAATACGCGCGCGCGCGTTCGAGACGGCGGCGGATTCCGACGAAAATGACCGCCGTCGCAGAGACACGACGACGATGTCGATGAACCGGCCGGGACGGCACAAGCGGAGGAGAACGAAGAGTTTTATGAAAAACGCGCGCCGCGCGCACGCTCGTTTTGCGTCGTAGTCGTCGTTATCCCCGCCGCGTGTTGACGGTAGGGAGGACGTCCGATAACCGCGACCGTTGCCCTGGCACGTATACCCGGGTAACGGTCGTCCACATATATCGTTACGCGCGTGTGTGTGTATATATACACGATTCGTTCTTGTTGACATTTTACTGTTGTTGTTTTTATTGCGTCGCGGCCGCGTGCGTCTTGGCGGCCGTCTCTCTCTCTCTCTCTCCCTATCTCGGGCACGACACCCGAAGAGTTCAATGAATGGATCGAAAGTTAATCAACCGCGGGTGACCGACTTGTTAAATAATTATTATAATAACCGCGCCGCGTTGTAATACTATTGAATCACCACACGTGTACGCGCGTGTATGGTGTACCGCGCCTACGCGAGGTACTCACCTGCGCGTCACCCTCGCCCTCCACCCCGACGACGGTTACGACCGTCGGTGGTGGGCGTAGAATTTTTTTAATCAAATTTCGTCGTAAAAATATCCGCCGCTGGGACGGAGTGAAATTTGTGGATCCGTGTGGTCATATAGGGAATCCCCTAACGCGCGGGAAAATATTGTTTAACGGGAACGTAGCCGGGAGTACGTAACGCGGGTGGAAGGGAAATAACCGTCGTTACCCGCCGACGGGCCTACACGTTTCGAACAACGGAACCTGTTTTCGTCCGACGTCGTTTTTCACGAGATATTTTATTGATACGGTCGCGTACCGTAGCGTAATAATAATATAGGCGTTAATTACTACGGCGTTTTTCCCCGTCGATTCGCGTCTTTGGCCGTCAGCCCCGTCAAAACGGTGGCCGTTAAATGTATAGTCGTTATTTGTAGTTTTACGACGTCGAAACGTGACGATTTCTTTTTTCCTATTGCTTTAACGCGCGCGAGTTTCGGAGAATTTACGCGATGTTGTGACCGTTCGTCACGTTCAAAACGAAATCAAAATTCGGAATTGGCGCCTGTCCGAAGAAACCTACGACGACGAACGTAAATAACGGACTCGTTATCGAAAAGTCACCAAACGACAACGACGACGGCGAACGCGATCGACGGGGTAGGATTCCGAGAGGAAAATTCGTCCGTCGAACAGGAACAAATGCTCCGTTCAAGATATTCACGTGCGGACGATAGGTCGCCAATATTTCGTTCGATTTTAGCGTATAAAAAACTATACATATGTATACGTTTCGCCAATATTAAGGTACTTAATTCACGAACGAAATCCGATACCGCGAACCGACCGTGTTTATATATATATATGTATTAGAATCGTTCGCTTTCGTTATAATAATATACGCGAGTGTGTAATATACTTCGCAATTGAGCGCGGTGTCCGGGGGGATAGGAGAGCGAATAACCGGATTGGATAATTTAAGCAACGATGTCCGAGTGTGTCGGCCACGTCGGGAGGGTGGTGAGAGAGGGACTACTGTACGTTTATACGCCGAGACAGCGCGGCGGCGGCGGCGGCGGTGCTCGTAACGCGTAATATAATATCGTATACGAATTTTTATTTATTATCGACGACAAATTGCTCGGCGGAGACGACTCGACGACTGTCGACGGTAACTGCGGCGGCCAGATACTTTCGAAATCGGGAACGTTTATTTTTATTATTATTTTGTTGTTGTTGTTGATGTTGATGTTGTTGTTTATAGCGATGGCAGAAATGCGCCGTAGGGAAATCGTCTCGTCGCGGTATAACGCGTACAGGGTGATTTTTTTGATCGTTGTAAACCGGGCTACGGGAAGTGCCAAACAATTATCGTCGCGTACGTCTCGGGAATGCGTTTGGCGCGTTTAATTCTCCACCGGTTTTTGTTTTCGCTAGTTTCCGATAGTTTTGCTCTTTTATCCCGTATTCGACTATACGGGGACCTTTGTAACGGCGGCCTTATTTAAATATAATTTTTCGATTAGCGACGTTCCGTTTTCGATTCACGTTGTTCTCGCGTCGGCCGAGACGTTTCAGAGGATTTCCGCGGAATCGGTCGCATTTGTTCGCGAAGTCGTCGTCCCAACAAAGGGGACGCTCCAATTTTTCCGAAAATATCGTACTTGGATTTTACGATCGTTCGCAGTCGTTCGGATACAAAACGATTCGTTATCCGTGATTGGATACGACGGGTGTTATACACCATTATACCATTGATCAACGCAAAAACCGTTTCCTGCCGCCCAATTTTCGATCAATAAACGAAATAAAAACACGAAATAAAAGTTATAAAATATATATATATATATGTGTGTGTGTATTTATAAGGCGCGGAGTAGAAGAAAAACGTAATTACCGGCGAACGAAACGCGCCGAGATGACATTTCGTTTTTAAATCTCGGCGGACTGGCCGCCTGCTAACGATTACGGAAAAAAATCACCCTGTATATAATGGAAACGAAGCCCGCGAATATTATTCTCGGCGTATATAATAATTGATTACACACGAATATTGTACACGCAATACGAATGAATGAATTACGGTCTTCGGATGTCGTCTCCGTGACGTTTTTGTTTTTCTCCGTTGCCTCCGCGCGTTTCCCACGGTGTAATTTCCACAACCAGTTTCGGTGTCGGCGAACGGGCGCGCTAAAAGGAATTTCCCCGTTTTTATGATCCGACGCATTACGCGTTACATAATAAATACGGGCCGTGCGATAAACAAATACCGATTTGTCGCGCAATATTCGTCCATCGGGTACGGTCTGGGTGGGAGGACCCGGCGAACGGTGTGTGTTCGGACGGTCGTCTCGAGCCCAGGGGGAAAGAAGGGGAGGGCTCGGCAATCTGGAAATATCGGGCGACCGTATATCGCCAACGCGGTCGCGTGTTTATTCGTAGGTATCCGCGGAGAAAACCGTGGCCCCGTGGGTCCGATCGCGCCGACGACGTCGGCCCGGAATTCCTCGCGATTTGCTAGCTTCGAACATCCGAAGCTCGTCGTACGGGACGCGTAAAGCGAAAAATCGTTCGCGCGTCCGGCGGCGGCTACGTTTTCTCGGTCGACCGACCCCAAGGACAAAAGACCACCACCACCATCATCGGTCCGTTCGAAAACGCGGCGTTCTTTTTCCGCGACAATTATTTTTTGAAATTCGCGATATTAGCGCGATTTGCGATCGTACGTTTCGCGCCATAATTTTGTTTACTAATACTGATCCCGCGTCCACACGGGTCCGAAAATTGTCTACCCCGACGCTTCTAGGAACGATTACCGCCGCGCTTTTCTATCCGTCCCCAGCCGTCGTGACCCGCCGGACGTCCAGCGTTTATAAAAAGCCTGGACCGTCCGAAAGTCGTTTTCACTTTTCGGCGCGGAGCACGTTTAGAGCGGACGTCTTTACGGTTTTGTCGCGTGAGACACTAATACCGATTTCGCGGCAACCCAGAGTAACGTCAAATTGGTTTAAACGGTATACACCGGTAGACCGACGGTAGATGATTTTTTTCGACGTTCAATTTGTAACCTCAAAACGCGACGCTCTTACGTATTCGATTTATTTGTTTCGGTCAGATTTTCGTTTGTTCGGAATTTTTCGTTTTTATTAACATACCTGCGGAGTAAAAAAAAATACATTTAGAGGAATACCGCGTTGTCGGCGTACGCGTGTAATAAATTAACGTCGGCATAATCACTCGCCGTTGTTCTATGATGTATATATATATTTATATAACGTTGTCGTCGGCGTGTTTCCGATCTTGATTCCTACCCGGCAGCGTATAATAAAATAATACATAATACCCGGGCCCTATGCTCATTGTGTCGTTTTAACGAGCGACTTTTTTTATCGTGTAAACAATTAGGCGCTCCGGACGACAAAAATGATTGTTTATAAACGTAAAATGGTTTTCGTTAAAAGACGAACGGGGCAGGGTGGGGGAGGAAACGCCTATAGGTTTATTTACGCGTATTTCGTTCGCGAACAACCGTCTCGTTTGTATTTTTTAATACGACTATCGGGGGATCGAGAAACGTATTTTATTTTGTTTTTGCTTCTAAAGAACGTAGGCAATATTTTCGTAACGGCGTAAACGGCGATAAATTATTGGCGCGCGGGTATCGTGCACGGTGGGACCCCCGTACGGCGACCACAATATAAAAGTAGACCGTAACGTCAGACAATAATTGGACAACTTAGGAACTATTCATACGCCCCGGGCGAATGAATCGAATTCATTAGCTTTCAATCTAGCCGGTTCCCGTGGGAATAGATTTTTCGAGCTGACGTTCGAAAACGTAACAATTAACGCGTCGTTGTTTGTTTCGTCCTATCGTTAGAACAGAGGCGACTCATTTTCCGGAATCTAATCGCGTTCGGTGTTCTAGCGGCGGAATTCTCGTCCAGACGTATAGGCCCGACGTGTATAAATGTGTACACGGAGGGCCTCGTACACAACGCGCGCCGGATCGCATAGCGTAATAACGCGAAAAACTATAATTAGATTAACCAAGCCGTATCGAGATATTCGCGTTTAATATATATATAAGTTACGTTACCTCGACGTGGGCCGGCTTTTGGCGAGGTTATTTTGATAGAGTAATTCGACGCGACGGAAGTATATTGTTGGACAGCGTGTCGCAGTATCGCGTCTTTTTTAACCGTCGACGCCGCTTGTATTATTTTAGTTTAGCGAACAACCGAATTATATAAACGCTTCGTCGTTTGGAAAATAAACTATACCCGGAGTCGGGGGAATTATTATTATTAACTATTTAAATAGCGGTTTACGAAAATTCTCGTTTCCCGAGCTGCTCGAGACGAATCTCTGGCTACGCCAAATTTAGCGGTTTTAATATTTATTATACCGCAATTATGATATAATAATAGTATTCGTTGGACCTTTGCCACCGAACAAAAGAGAAAATTAAAACGTTGGCCCGTTATTTGTAATCGTGCGCGGTCGATTTCAATTGTCGCGAGACATAACCGATATATTCCCCAAGCGCATTTTATGTCGTTCGTACATGCGTACAAACACACACACACACACACGTACGTACGTAAGTATACGATATGTTTTATTTCGACGCGTAATTTAACGTATATATATATACACCAACGGTACGCGAATTGATAATATAATTCGCGTTTTTAATACAGAAAAAAATAACGGTATTATTATCTACGCCGTTAATAATATTACATCGGTCGACAGCCGTTAGAGGCGAATTAAGTGAGCGCGTTTTTAATTTTCCCGTGTCCGCCACCTTTCTCGAAAATTAATTTTCGAAATTTTATTTATCCCCCCCGAATTATCATTTTCCGCGAATACTCGCGACGAATTCCGGTTCGCCGCGTAACACTTTTCCGAGCGGCACTTTCTCGTTAAATTCGCGTTCCGACGTTACAATATTCTCGATCGGTACGTACCGGCCCTCCCAATAAACACGGCACGCCGTTAAACCGAACGCGTATAAAAACACCGACCGTCGGTCACTTTCGAACTATGCCTCGCGACGTCGTACATCGCCGCCTCCTCGTTCAACGGATCCGAATCCGTCGGCGTTGAGGGATCGACATTTTTCGCGTCCTGGTAACCGGTTAGCCGCGTTCCTAAAATCGTTTTTTCAGAGAACAACCGATGAACATAACGGTTCGATTTTCGAAAATAATTACGCACTCTAACGATATTCTGGCGATTGAAAACGGTAAGTTCGCGCTCGGCCAATTATGTATTACGCGACTACCGACGAGAATTACGGAAAATACACTCGTACATATAATACGTTTTTCATCGCCACATATTCTTTTAGGGGGAGTATTACGAATATTTCGTTTTTTTTTTTTTTGAAGGTAGCAGTTTCTCGTCTCTTTTCAGTAACGACGACATCACTTTCTTGTACTTCTCTCGTCGTTATTCTTCCTCCGGCATAAATAAACCGAATTGATTTTTTCACTATCCCGGATCTCTACAAGAACAATATTTCGTCTTTTACGAACATATATATATATATATATATA
>JAIPRN010002578.1:0-28946 GCA_025469175.1 Geopemphigus sp. TES_GeoC_2020 | reverse complement strand
CGGGCCAGTAAGGGTATTGCTGATACCGTAAAAAAAAAGGGACTTTAGGTACAGGACTACAGGGCACAGATCTTAATACTCCTTACTGACCTAAGACGCACACTACGTTGCCATCAGGCTACAACCTCAAATAATTAGGGTCCGCGGGTTCGTCAAGCCCGTTTCTCAGAGTACCCCTGCGGAGTACGCCGAACCGATATCAAAAGTAATTAAATTTAATGGCAGACACGTGCCGCTGTCTAATACCGCACATATGCTCGACCACGGTCCAAGGTCATTTTACGGGTACGCCCATAATATAAACATAAACACCGGGACAACCGCCGCGTGGTCGTATAATTTAATGCGCATCTTAACTAAAGACTATATTGAAAAAAACCCAGTATACCGTATAATACGCACTAAAAGTCAGAAAAACGCACGTTTGATGATGATGATGATGATAATGATATTAAATTATTCTAATTAATAATTAGTATATATATTTATTTATCTGATATAAAGTAATCTAATAATTTATTAATTTAATAATAATAAATCTTTTTTTTTAAATAAAATTAATATAATTATATTAATTCCTTTATTAATAAAATTATGACTAATACCATTTCATTTATGATTACCTTCTTTTAATGAAGTACTAAATTAAAAAGATGTTTTTTAAATTGACAAAAAATTTAACCAATTCAAATATAAATAAAACCTTAATTTTTACTATTACTATACTAACGTTAAATAATATCTTTGGAATAAATCAAAACTCTATTCGAAAAATGTTAGCAATATCATCAATTCATCATGAATATTAATTAGAATAAAATTAACGAATATTTATGAATAATTAATTTTATTATCTATTCAATATTAAATTTATTAATTATTATTATTTTAGAATATTTCAAAATGAATTATTTAAATAAATTAAAATTTTTTAATTTTAACTTTTTCTTTAAATTAAATGTACTTATATTTATTTTATCAATTAACTCCTATATTAGGATTTTTAATAAAATTAATACTAATTAAAAAAACCTTAATTTATAGTAAATTTATTATAATAATAATAATAATTACTTATTATAATAATAATAATCATCTTCACCTTTATCCCATCTATTTGGAGTCGGCCACCTTCGTCTTAAACCTCCATTTGGCCCGATATACACCTTCCACGCACACACCAGCAATCCTCATATCCTCCTCAATCGTATTCAACCACTCCTTTGGTCTTCCTCTTCTTCCTTCCACACTCAATTCCATAACTACTGTTCTTGCTGCTTTCGAATCTTCTCTCCTCATAACATGCCCAAACCATCTAAGTCTATTCTCCCTCATTTTATCCATAAACGTTGTTACTCCTATACTTCTTTTTATATATTAATTTCTTATCCTATCTTCTCTTGTCACCTTATTCATCCATCTAAGCATTCTCATCTCAATAATAATAATTACTAATAATAATAATAATAATAATATGTAATAATAAGTTTTACGAGCGTTCGACGCCGCCTAACTATTTAGTAATTAATAGCTATTGCTCCACCGCGTTATCAAAGTTATTCGCGGCGGGTTTTCGTTTCGGTATACATATGTATATATATATGGCCGGTAATTTCCTAATTTAACATTTTTTTTTCAACGTGATATCGGTAATATCCTCACTGACCCGGAATGCCCGTAGGCAGTACTTCGGATCAGCGAGTCGCCATCGTTTATTGAAAAATACAAAATTTTAACAAAATTGGATCCACTATCCGATCATTCTTAATGAGAAGAACGAGCACCGCTAGCTATCCCCACGTTGTTTTACCTATAACATAAATAATTCGTTAATGTTTGCAGCTTTTTTCGCGTGGACGTTGTTCATATTGGTAAAATACGCGAATCAGTTGGAAAAACGCGAATTCATAAAACATCGCAGGGTGGCGCGTTGTAAATGTTAAAAACCGAACGCTAAGCGGGGACAAGAATAAGAAAAATAAATTGTTATCCAAAGCGTTCGAAAGCGATACAAAATATACGCGTAAACAAATAAACGCCCGTGTTTTACTATTTAAAATTAATAAGCATACGTCGGTACATATCTATAAATTACCGTGTTACGTAACATTTGAGAAATTCTACGTTATCGTCTTACGGTAAACAGACGGGCGATAATAATGTTATCGCTCGTTTCTGCAGCGGGCGACTAGCGCTTATTACCTATAGAAGACCGTAACGTTTACCGCTGGCGCAGCCTTCTTATCGGCAAATACACTCATTGACCCGGAATGGCCTGTGTACTTTGGACCAAGCCCGCTCGCGAAATCGCGTTCGCCTAGGTGCGCGGTCCGTTATCGTTTTCCGTCCGGGCGTGGCCCGGCCGAGTCGAGGCGAACACGTTTTTCCGGCCGCAACTACTAGAAGCGCTACCAGACCGCCGCGGGGCTGTGGCTTTTAAGATTTCGTCGTCGCCCGACGTTTATTCCGCGCGTTACGGTCCATTCCCGCTTACCGGGCGAGTTATAGTAGATTTTTCCCTCCCGTATATTTTATAACGTTTTCGTTATAATCGTTAGCGTTTTAAGAGAATTCGGCTAGACCCAACCACCGAAATTGCCGTACACTCCCTTAACCTCTAAAAATTGCCACGATCGGAAATAACGCGTCACCGTGTTTCGGGTAAATCGGTCGTTCATTTTCGGTTTAATACGCACGGTTCCGAACAATTTTCGCTGTCGGTACGACTTCCGTGGCCGAGTGAAATTTCGACAGTTATAACGGCACGCCGTAACAACAGGTACTTTTTATCAAAATACTAACTTACCAAATCTTGCCAAACGACTGACCGGTTGAGCGCACGAGTAATAAACGGAGAGCGTCCGAAATTCTATATACAGGACGATGTCCAATAGGGGAAATATTACGTTTTACGTCAAGCCCGACAATGGACAAACAAACGAACGACTTAAAACGTACAACTTCTGTGTCAGATACGACGTGCCCATGGCATTAGTTATGTCTGTGTATTGTGGCAGCACAAGAATTCGAAAAGAGGACGTTTACTTCGTGTTCATGAACAAAATTATCAGCGACCACGATACAGTGCGGTCGTTAAACGTGCGAAATACGGATTCCATTATGGTGCGTGAATATCCGAGACTAAACACCGACGCTGTATCAAACGTTTGATACAAATTATGCTAAATCATTTGTTAAAATGTCCGGTTATTATTTTCCAAACTTGACGCGAAAACTAATTGATTTTAATTCTTGAACCAACGGTAGTGACGCTTAATAGACATACCACGTTCGAACTTTAACTTAAATATTATATCAAATAATCGTCAATCTGACGTTTAATTATTTTTAAGAAAATCGGTACACTTCTGTCGAAATTTTTTTAATGTTTATTTCTCGTATCTATATGATTTACGAAACAGTAAAGTTCTCGTTATTTATGATAAAATTAAAATACTTTTAAATATATAATAAAATTGGCGTATATTAATTATAAGCTATTTCTTAAATCAAATAAACGTCAAGTTATGGTTTATATTAAATTCTATTTTTATTTAACCCTAAAGAAATTATAATTTTATTATTTTTCCTGTGAAGTGTAGCGTAAAAAATGCGACTGGAAAAATGTGAACATAGACGAAAACATCGTGAAATAGTAGAAATAGCGAAGACACCTGAATGGCTTATAAAATGCTAAAAAATAGTTAAAATATTCTTAGCAATTTATTTAATTATCTATTCTATTTTATAATATGCATAATTTTTAACGCGTTCTTTTTTTAAACTAATTCAAGTTAAAAAATTATACAAATAATATATAAAACTGGTTTTATATAAGGTCAATAAATATTTGTCGATTGTACACAAAATTAAAAACTAATAATTGTGAAAACGTTAAGTTATTAACGCAATAGATACTTCATTTTTAACAAAGAGTTAAATATTATAAATAATTTACGATATTATTTTTATTTTATTTTTAATAGTAATACACAATCTGCACTTATATAGTACAATAAAAATTTGTGGGAAAATAAAAAACATTAGTGTAAACATGATGAAAGAAGCTTTAATCGACAATTTAACATTTTAATATGTATACATTTTTAATTAAGATTTTACACATTTACTAGACTAATCGACTACAATACCTAAGTACAACCTACCAATTATACATTTTAAAATTTGGATTTTACCTAAATATGAAAGTACCCGTTTACACACTATACTTAATTATTTTGAGCACACAAAATAACTAAACATGTGAGTTGGGAGCGAGAGGATAAATTAAGGCCAAAAGGACATTATATGGGCTTTCAATGGTTTTAAAATTAATATTTCTTTCAAAATTAACTAAAGCGAAATTGTTTACGATAATATAATGAAGCAGACACTTAGCTAATACGTTTACAACCAATGAATAACATTGACTTTTGTCTACAGTATATTACGCTAAAATTATAAATTCATTAAATGTTGAAAATTCTCTAAGCCGTCGATGTTAAAATCTTCTTGCAAGATTACTAGAAAGCGAGTTAAACAATGGATTAGAAATATAATGATTTTGAAGATGTTTACGAAAGGACGCGTACTATTGTAGTTTTTAGTCATTTTGTTGATCAAACGCAACACTTTATGTAGAGTAGTGGTATTTTAGGCGTACGAGAGAAGGGGACCAAGTTTTATTATGAGACTTAAACGTTTTAGCAGCTTCCCATAACTAAATACCATAGATTCGTTAATTTAAGTAGTAAATTATAGGCAGTGATTTTAAATTAAATTTTGAAGATTTACCAAAATATTTTGATGGAGTCTTTATTTCAGTTATAGAGTTTGATCGAGTGAATACATTTAGCCAAGTTAGGTTGGTTATATTATTTAATTGCATTATTTTTTTACATTACATTTAATTATATTGCACGAATATATGAACGAGGTGAATGATAGCTTTTGAAACAAATTTAGGAGCTATTTCAGATGTTATTAAATCAATGTCTGAAGATTTGCGTAATGAAACGTGTTGCTACATTATGATAGTTTTATCGATATTGTTTTTAACAAAACAAATCGTTAATTTCAACTATGATTGAAGGAACAAATATAATCCGACCTCGTTGGAAGACCAAGTCTTAAGTTTACTAATAAATGTCATCTAAAATTTCGACTTTATTTTCGTCATTAGTTGCCCAGATTTCGTTAATTTTTTTCAAAAAAATGAGGATGATATTAATTCGAACTTAAAGATTTTATGTACGGTATTCCGAAGTTATTTGGATTCGAGGATAATTTCCGCGAAGCTGTTGATTAAACTTGTTAACAACTTTATCATTGATGTCATATTCGATTTTCAAATACGATTTTATGTCAATAATTTTAGTCAATATTGATCGAAAAACATTCCAGTTTATTATACACGTGATGAACAAAGGTTGGAGATTTTCGTTTTTTTTTTTTTTTTTTTTGAAACTTTGTCACAAACGATTAATCTGTATAAATACGTTAACAAGTTGGTTTTAAATAAGCAACCCGGAATTATGGAAAAACGATATGATGGCTAGCATGATGGAACAAGATTAAGAAGGAAGAATGTGACGAGCATCAAATGGAATTTTGAGGGAGTTTAGTAGAGATAAAAAGCGTGAGCACTCTCTAAAAATAAAACGAGGCAAATGAAAAAAAAAGACTAATGTTATAGATAGCAGCGGGAGTATTATGAAGTGTACAGAGGAGAGTCGTGAAGAGACATTTTAAAGGAATGAAAAGGAAGGTATGGCCAAAGCGTAGACCAGAAAAAGAGCAGATTGTTTTGCGAAATAAGTGAAGTTGATGAAACCAAGGGTGAGAGGTTAGGTTAGGTTGATATAGGGAATTGTAATTTGTACACCAGAAGGAAAAATGTGGTGGCAAGTTATTCCACGATCTATGCCATAATTTGTTGACATTTCGTTAGTTAAGACTAAAAGAACTGAAGAGTGATTTGGGCATGAGTGGTGATTTTCTACTTAGTTTGCGGAATGTTTAATATATCCGGGTGAAGTTGGCTGGTACATTAGACCTAGCGGAGACTATATTAAGTCATTATTTTTTAAATTGGCAATTTCGTGCAGAGAATCGCCTTGACTTTCAATAACAACTCCATTCACTGTCATTCCTACAATAAAACTGTCGTTTAGCGATAAAAAAAAATTGAGAAAAGGCTATTTGTACCTTTTTTTTTAAACATGGTATCGGCAATACACTCACTGGCCCGGAATGCCTAGAGGCAATACTTCGGACCAGTGAGTCACCATCGTTTATTGAAAAAAAAATTTTACACAGTTTTTACAAATACAATTATCCTTACGAGGCTATTTGTACCTAACGTACACATCTACACGTTGTGCGACCATTCGTTCATGGCACGAGTACATTTCAACTTTTTTCCACAAAAGAGTTACATTCGGCCTCTTGAAAGAAACCCCGAAAACAACGAATACGAAGTACTTACGCCAAACTAAAGACAATATTCGAAGAACCCGATAGCGTAGGCGTTCCGAAAAGTCGAAGACATTCGAGTAGAGCACGCGCGGAGAACAGAATTATTCGTTAGTGATGCGGAAGCCAAGGGAGACGTGCAAAATAACGAACGGGCCGGAGAAGAGACCTGATGAAATACCTAGGAATAAGAATGGAAAAAGGTCGACGTCGGATTACTATATTACTATTGAAACGCCACACGTAGGCGACGAGACATTTGTAGAAGCAAAATGCGGTCTCGATTGATGCGAAGAAAATCGGAAAAAATTACTCGAATATTCGTCGCGTCGCGGATATTTCGCGATAACTAAAATCACAAAAACCGCGGCCGTACCGTCCATCGAGTCGCGTTTGAACGTATTAATCGCCGCGGCGCTTTTTTCGGAGAAACACCCGCCGCCGTCATCTGGTGACGCTAATATAATACATACGTGTCGCTTCGGAAGGACGGCGGTATGCCGTTAAGGCTATTCCAAGTTGTGCCTCTACTAGTGGACGGAAATGAAAGATTCGGCTAGTGATTTGTCGGTGTCTAACCAAATTGAAATGGGTACAGTTCGAGCGCGAGTTTGGTGGGGAGTACGTTTTACTAAGGAAACGGATGTGATCGGAAATACACACATACATACACACGCGTATATTAAGGATACGGTTTCTTCTTTAAGCGCGGCGCGACCGTAGCGTTATCGCGGTGTTATCAACGTTCCAAACACGTTTACCATTCACGGGGTGAATGAACGTCACAAATCGAATCTAACCTGCTAACGTTCGTCCAAGTAAAACCGACCGTACCGGAGCGTCGAGCCGGCCGGCTTATCAGTTCTTAACATTTCGCCATTCCGCTAGTCTCCGCGTACGCGCATCGCGTTGTTTTTTTAACATTCGTAGCAAACAGAGGTGATTCGTACCCGTTTTCGAAAAGTTTTCCCGTCCAAAAGTAACAAACATTCGTCACTATACGCGGTGAGTACAACAATGATGACGATACGCGTATCATTAACAATAGTATACATACACCATAGTATGACACCATAGTAACACTTGTCGTTGTTACAGATCGTCTTGTCGACCGGCGCGTTGAAAACCTGGTTATTCGAAATATTCCACGCACTAACCACCTAAAAGAAACAACAACGACCATCGGTAGACACCATGGAAAAAATACTCGTAGCAATCAGACCCAGTGTTGCGGTTCAAGAAATGTCAATTCATGTGCTGTTATACACCGTACATTGGTATACTGGAATCAACACGCCGTTGAAAAAGTTAAAAGACGTATATTGTCAATATGCAGAGCTCCGGACCCATAGCGTTTTTTTCTCCATATCAAACTACGAGATTAAAGATGACGACACATTGATCTCGTTGAATCTGTTAAATAAATGTGATATTTTAGTAACGGTACAAAAAACGTCTGAACGGCTCTGGAACTCTTTTTGTATCGATTACTGAATTTTAATAAACATTAATTATTTACCCTACTGTCTTTATTACTCTAGCCTATAGTATCCCAAGAGTATTGCGTAATTGGAATTGTACTAAAAAATAAAGTGAGCCAACAGCAATGATGTATAAATGACAGAACTTCGTATTATCCAACAGCGAAAATAGTTGCTGTATTGTCGGCGTCTTAGGTCTTAATTCATTTTAATATAATAGATAACTTTTCTAACATACGTTTGTAATATTTAATTTTAAAGGATTCATGTTGCCTCATTGAGTGTGAACATTCAATCGTGAAATTTAAAATACATATATTTCGATATGATATACACTATACAAAGTGATTGGGCGATAAATTGATAATTATTATGTTTATATTTTTAGCAAAAATTAATTCATTAGAAATACTAAAATATTATCGATTTCTTGATTTTTTGTTCTTTAAATTTAATCGATGATTCATAAAAAAAAACACCTTTCAGAATTATCGATTTCAAATATTTTAATAATTTTTAAGAAAATTAATAGATTTATATAGAAACTATTTAAATTTTTTTATGATCAAATATAAATTAATAATTTAATAGTAATACATTCACCATCGATAGCGCATTTATTGTAGAACTTAACATATTTTTACTATAGCATATATCAATTTCATATTTTATTTTAGTAATTTGTTTAAATTTATTATACATCCTTAATATTATACATTTTCTAAATTATAAAGACATATATGTGTAAAACTAACAATTTTAAAATTTATCTTCAGCGATTAAATCATGTAAATAAAATATTACACGCATAAGTTGTGTATAGTTAAAATCTTTGTATATAAACAAAATGATTTAATGATCGCATGATTTTCATGAACTCTAGGTACCTTTTTAATAGAATTTATTAACAGTTCATTGCACTTATATACATAGTTGTTAAGTACAAAAAACAAAAAAAATTTATATTTATTCGTCTAGACTAGTGTAAATAATTTAATATACTTTTTTTGTATTCGTAATTTATATATGTACATGTAAGTATTCAAAGTAGGTTTTATTAACGTGATTATTTTACATTTGAAAAATACATTTGAGCCATTTACATTTTATGTTTAAATGGCAAATTGTTAGAAATCAAATATAAATCTGTATTTTATGTTTAAAAATAAGAAAATAGGTATCAAATGTAAATCAAATTATTTGTTATCCTAATAATTATTATATTAGGTACGCAATAAATGTTTTTAACAGCAAGGCCAAGTATATTAAATATCCTGAGCACTGTTTAAGCGAATAACAGATATTTTGTTTGTTAACAAAACAAATCTCTTCATCTATTCCAAAGGTATGTAGCAAGTACAAATAATTTGTTACGCATTTCAACTTCACTGAATAGATTTAAATTGTAAATTTACTTTTATATTTTTTACATAATATTAAACATTATAGTACCTAATAATCTTCAAAATGGTATGTTATATACATATATGGTATATATAGGTAGTAATTTAACAGATATCCTAATAGATCCGGAGAGTTTGTATTCAATAAAGGGTACAGCACTACATAAATTGGCACTTAGATTCCGTATAATTGCTATATTGTGGATTTACTGATCTTATTTATATTACGACTACTAAAGTATTCCAAAATGAAATTTCGAAACACCGCAACAAAAAAAACAATTATGATCACAAATAAACGCCGAATTTGATAAAATTCTATTTTACCAAAGTGCGTGAAGGATTACATAATATTGTTGGAAAGATTTCATCATTTGACTAAATACGCCCACGATGACAATCTGAACATTTAAAATAGTCCGAATAAATATTTTCTATTTGTTTAACGACCACTATTTGTATAAACAATTTTTTTAATTTGTTCCGGATCTATTTACAAATTCACTCGTTATTAAATTTGTAAATCTTAATAATGACGATTACCTATATAAGTGGACATTTTATGTACAATTTTTTCGTGTACGACGTTTCCGAACAATATTAATCCAGTGACCCTTTGCTCGAGATCAATATGGGCCTGCCCCGAGATATAAGATAAAAATTATAAACAAGTATTTAAATGAAACTAACCTTTATACCATTACGAAGATTGTACGAGGTATTCGCTTTCATCGTAACACCACGAAAAATTATACGTCACGCAACGTACAAAACAAGTTGAATGCTCGCATACATTACGCGGCACCAAATGAAGCAATCACGTACGCAGTAACGTCGATTGCGTTATACTCGGTAACAATTTCGTTTCTTTCGTTGTTAATGCAACATTTTAAAATAGAAAAAAAACCCCGATACGAATAAGATGGAATACGACCGTACTTCTCTACATTTGTTTTATCGTGTAGACTGTAATTTCCGTAATCATTATTATACCTCTATTAATTTTCAGTTAGAAAAAGTATTTTTCGTTCTCAAGCGTTCGATCATCATTTAGGTAGTTTCATAGCCGTAGGGGCAATTCGGACGAAATATAAATCGAAAATTTTCTTTATCGTTCTCATCAACGCCCGTGATTAATCTAAAGTTAATAAATCATTCAGGGCTTTTGTAATCGTATTTCCGAAATTATTATAACATTATCTTCGGCCATTAATCGTTCAAAAGTTACGTATCTAAGGAATTTTAAATTATAACAAAATACGTTCGACGCTTTTACGTAACATACATTCGAAGTCGACTTGTTGGGCTAATTATTTATTTATTTCTATTTCGTTTACGATCGCTTTTTCGGATAACGCGAGTTATTTTTTTCTTACCTACTTTCTATGTAGCCGCAAATCGTATTAATATAAATAATAATATAATTAAATATAATTAATTAATAATAATATAAATCGTATACACGGATATTACATTGTTTACAGGCACGTATCCAGTAAAGAGATTCATGAGGTCTATGTGGGGTCATCTCGTTAAAAAATTTTAAAATATCCGCTTATAAAATCGAGAT
This sequence comes from Geopemphigus sp. TES_GeoC_2020, assembly GCA_025469175.1. Taxonomy (NCBI): domain Eukaryota; kingdom Metazoa; phylum Arthropoda; class Insecta; order Hemiptera; family Aphididae; genus Geopemphigus; species Geopemphigus sp. TES_GeoC_2020. Next base: position 18,018 of record JAIPRN010002578.1, on the reverse strand, counting down.
ACTTGATGACGTAAATAAAATTTAAATAACTCCCTCCGACAAAAAAAAATTAAATTCTGATTTTACGCCTAATTATTTAATACACATTTTTCGTTGAAAAACTAGTGAAATGTATGTAAAACGTTGAATTTTCCGCGAGGTATTGATCGAACTCTTTGGAAAATAGAAGACAAAAAAATAATTGACAAAAGGTATAAAATAGTAGTATATGGTATGCTAGATCGCATAAACGATCCATTTTTATTTCTAGATCAACCAGAGCGATCGTATCGGATGCATTAACGAAATATTTCTCCAACACGGTTACGCAATCATTCCCGATGTTTTCTATCGCATAATTACACGTGAAAAAACTTAGGATAATTTTAAGTTTCGTAACACTCGTACTTATTCAACGAAAATAATTCGGCCAAAATATCCAAAGATAATACGAAATTCTTCTCGTACTTACATTGTAACTTCACCCGGAGTTTCCGATTCGGAATTGTTTTCCAGTTCTTCTGTAGTAACGGGTAATGTTACGACGGAAAGTTCTCGAAAAGTAATTACGTGGCGTTCGTACCCAATGAATGGCACACAGTTTTTCCGTCCGGTGTCGAATGATTTTCGGAAACGAACAACCGCCGAAGTTTTACGTAACGCCGCGTAATCGTTACGATTTTTTTTTTAAATCGTCGACAATCGGGACGTAAGTAATTATCGAACGTTTTTAAGGACCTTTAAGTGAGGAACTTCAGCCCCCTCTCTGTGTATAAACATACACACACACACACACACACACACACACACACACACACACACACACTTGCGCACCACGCGCACGTAATAGACGGCGGCGGTAGTTATTCATTCGACCCTTCGACGGCACGCTAAAACGTACAGGTATCTCGCGGCCAGGGACCGCGGAGGACGACGACGCATGCGTGTCGGCGTTTGTTGTGGTCGCGGCTGTCTGGCTGCAGAGTATTAACGGCGGTCGACCGCGGTGGCGGACCGGACCAATCGACGGCGGAAGATCTCGTTCGAGGCGCGCGTACGTGTGGTTTTGGCGCGGTTCGTGCAGAGAACGCGCTCGGTCGTTCAGTTTCAGTTCATCGTCCGCGCGGTCTGCACACATTCGACCGCGACGCACCGCTCAATCCGTCACTCATCCTCCTCACACACATCGTCAACGTTAGCGCGTCGCAATACTCGACAAATTATTTTACGACCGCTGGCCATCGTTTCTCGTAAATTATATATATATATATATCGAGATACATCTCGATCGTACAGTGTGTGTATATATATATACGAAAAAAAGTCGTAAGTAAGCGTATAATATAAACGCGAGAAAGTCGACACGCACCGCACGAATATATTTGTATGTACACTCGCACCGTATTACACCCGCGACTATCGTTTGAATATATGGTTACGAAAAACGGCCGAGTAAAGAATACAAGCGGCGAACGTTCTCGAGTCTATTTTCACTATCGATTTGTGCCCGTAGCGTTGACCGAACAACGACGTACGTTTGAAGATTTCAAATTGTGGCGAACAAATCGATTCTGAAAATCATCCGCGAGATTAACGAACGTTTTATAGACACGCGTCGACTTAAAGCTTAAATCAATTAACCGATTCCCTAATTACGGGGATTACGTGTCTGTTTTACTTTATGGCACGGTCGGCGGACATTCGATATTCGTACGACGCGAAAACCGTTTAGTTTTCGACGACACGCGATACGTTTATAAAATCGATATTAATAACACGTATAGTTACGGAAACAAATTCGTAATTGGCAATTACATATAATAACGTGTTGTTAAATTTGTCACCCAATTTGATATTTTCCGAAATACGGTGTACATTGTACGACATTATACGATTTATAGCAGTTTTCGCCATTTTCGGTAACTGCCGGAAATGTTTACAAATGAACCCTGAAGTTAGTGATCAGATTCGAGAGAGTGAAAAATTGCCCAAAATATGGATATATATATATTGAATGAGAGTAAATACAAAGTAAACTGGCGGAAAAATGAGGTACATATCTCGCGTATTGGCTAAATTGAAACTTGGACGAAATAAAACGTCTTGTTTCGGTCTTGTCCGTGGGGAAAATGATAAACGTACTCGAGAATGTTAATCGTCAATTAGTAAAAACGAGACGTAAATTACGCGGTAGATGCACTCGAAAACGTGAAATGAAACGATACCGACATTTTTCCCCCTAGGATCTCGTAAAAATATTCTAGATGGGCTCCGTAATATTGGTCGCGTCGTCCGCGACTATACGGAGGGGAAAAATTCGATATTTCCGATTTATAGAAGAAAAAAAAAACCGTAATCTCCCACCCTTTGGCAGCTTTGGCGTCATCGTTTTTATTGACCCGTCGAAAAGAAATATAGTATTTATATGTGTGTGTGTATATATATATATATGGGAATACGTCCGAACTAAATATTAAAATTACGTATATTTATAAAAAACACGCGCGCGCCTCTACGACGACGCTAACACGCGAATTGTGTCTAGTTGATATATAGAAATATAGAGCACGACTGGAAACGGAAAAACAATTAAATATTCGTGTTTTGGCCCGTATATTTTTCGAACAGCCAGAGAACTCGACCCGTTTTCGTACGATACTCCTTACGCGCGTTTTTATCGTAAAACAATGTCGCGTGCGCAACATCAACCAGCAAATCTGTACCGCGAACGTTAAAAAAATAATCCGTTTCGATTTAGCAATAAACCAACGTAAAACGCGTCGAGGCAACCGCGCCCGTTTTAAAAATGAATACAATACCGTAAACCGAATAATGTCGAACAACGTACGCGTATTCCGATACGACGCATAATGAACAGAACGCGTTTTTGGTGGCGTTCGGGCAATGTTTTTACACGCGTCGTATTTACTCGGTTTTTGCGAGACTGTATTCCACGGTCGTAATTTTATCGAATTTCAAGTTTTCGTTGTTCCAACGAAACCAACAGCGAAATCGTACTTTTTCTATACATATATATATATATATATATTAGACGCCAATACACGAATAACGACGACTTTTTCGAAATTTCGGATTTCGGACGCGTAATGTGACCACCGGTGGATGGTACGTTTATTATAAACACCGCGATATCGTAAATTGATCGAAATTCGGCTCTAATATCCGACGGGACTCGCGTATTATTTTTACAACACTGTAGGGTTGTGTGGGCCGGCCATTCTTTGGCTACGAGCCCGACCGTATAAAATATCGCGCGTTCCCCGGTTTTATAACAATTACGCGGCAACGCGACGATCGCGTTGGACACGACGCGCGCTCGCGGTGATCCAAGGTCTCGTCCACTCTTCGGGCGTGCATGTCGCGCTGACAATAACGTCCCGCGATAATCGCGCCGCCCGATTCGTTTTGGCCCGAAACCGCCGTACCGGACACACGCGACGGACGTTTTCGAATCCGATCCGCGCGTCCGGTTATTGACGCGCGACATCGTCGCATCCGCGGCGTACGATTTTCGCCGTCGGGGTTGGCGTGTTTGTTCGTCCGTCCCGACAGTACCGGCGATTATTCGCCCCGTACACGAATCGGTGTGCGGGTGAGGGACGGGGAGGAAGTGGAGTCGAGAATAACGCGGCAGCGTCGGGGCCTCTCGTTTTCATTCGTCGTACGTCGACGACGCGCGCGAATAATAAACATAAACACGGCGTGCCCGCGATCGGCGGACCGTACATCCGTCCGGCGCGGAACAACGCGGAAACGTTCTCGATTCGGCGGTCGCAACTGATAATAATAGGCGGTGTACGTACGCGCGCGTTTACCGCCGCGCGACAACAACAATAATAATATTCGTGTCGATCGCCGCCGCCGCCGTTGGTTTCCACGCGAATAGCTCCCATTTCTCGATCCGGGGGCCCCCCGGTGCCTATTATTTTCGCGACCTTCGGCCCGGCGGCGGTCAGTAGAGTGGCGGCGCGCCATTTTCACTCGGCGGCCGGATCACCGGTGGTACGCGGCGAATCGGTGGTGACGACGGCGCGACGAATCGGGTCCGTTTTTACGAACGCGCGGACACAATCGGACGGCGACTATCGATCGATTTTACACGCGCGCGCCCGCGCGTATACGACGCAGCCGGCCCGGTGTCCCCGCGTTTAAATATTCCTACCCGCTTAACGATTTTCCGCGAAAACGCCGACGGTCGATTTATGGTCGATATCGTACCGCCGACGGATATACGCGCCCGTGCGTCTCGAGTTCGCGCGAATAACGACCGATTATGTTACGGACTATTACGGCGAATAGTTTGTTTTAGATGATAACCCGTAGGTCGAGTTTCTTTGTCGATCGTCGAAAGAGTCGATTACGAACGAAATATATACGTGTTTGAAATTACGCGAATTTTTCTACGAGTATTTCGCGAAACGTTTTTCGAAAATTACGAGAAAATAAGCGTAAAACGAACTTCGTTCACTAAAACTATCGTATCAATGTCGCGCCAATGTACCTCTCCTATCTCTTTCGACTAAATCGAAAACGAACGTTTTATACGTTTTACGTTTGGAAATCGACCGCGCGCGCGAATCTACTATAGGAAAATAGCGAGTAACAAAACGTCGAGGCCCGAAAATTAGTCCAAATTTACATTACAGACTCGTTAACTGCGGCAGGTTTTTAAACGCAATTCAGTGTGAACGTTGAACTACAAGCGCGAATCTAAAACACACCGCGGGTCATAAGTTTACATACAAAGTGTAAACGCGATTATAAAATATCCTTAAAAATTATCTTTTCGATAATTGTTCTCGTTTTGAAATATGTCCGGCTCTTCTTCGATATACAATAGTTACGTTTCCCTCGAGTCTTGTATATTTTTCATTCGTACATCGTGGCAATTATTCGACATACATCTCTATGGGAAATAATTCGTGCATCGATTACGTAATTTATCGAATACCAATTCGAAAACACGAATCTAAAAGAGTTTCGAGACTGTCTAAATCGACACGCTCGTTGCGTGTTCTTATAGAATACCATCAGACATATGCCGACGTTACTCGGCTACTCATCTACGGGCGTGATATATGATCTGTTCACGTTCTAATCCTCCTGGTTGCTGGGTATATTTAATACAATAGATCGACTATTCCGACAAGTATAATTCTCGTGTAATTTTGTCTCTGTCTAGTTTCGACGATAATAGTTGGTACCTACCTACGCGTAGGTCTGTGGAAATATTCGAAAATTACATTACAATTATGCGAGTATTACTTTTAAACTCGTATTGTGTTCGTGTTAGAGCGTGTATATTGAATACGAATACGTAGAATTTTGACGATCGACTCGTCAAGATCCTATCGTAATATAGCTCGTTTTCGTAAGTGCATTTAAGAAACACAAGGTCATTTTCCGACTGTTTTATTTATAAATTAGAGAAATACGCGATGTAATTTACCTAATTTTGTTTTATTTGTTTTTTGTTTTTAGGTCAGTCCTCATCAAGACTCGCCACCATGAGGCGATCCTACACCATAGTCTTGATAGTTTGGGTGTCCCTAATAACAAGTACGGCCTTAGTAAAAATATCTATAACTATAGTAGCGCGTAGTGTGCGTAATATAATATATAATATACGTGTTACACGTTTATCATGTAATAAAACGCTGTTGAGTCAAAGGGTCTATTAAATAGGTCAAATTGACCATTGCGTGCGGTTAGGAAATGAAAATCGTAGGTATATGGTAGCGCCGACTCATTTCACCCCTTCGGACACGATACAAACTATTTTTTATTTCATTTTCTCGATGACCTTAATGCCATTGACGTGATCTTTTATATAAAAATAAAAGGTTATTTCGTCTAATGTTTCACTCCGGGTGTGTAATATATTTCTAAACGAAAATACAAGTTTTGACGGATTTTGAACCAACGTTGCTAAACAAATCAATAATTATCTACGTTTTATGTTAATTACTACCTTTTAAAACGTATAGCGAAATATTGAAATTATCTGACGACAGTTAAAACGTAAAAATTTTAAAACAATTTCAATTTGTATACATTTACAACTCTAAAATAATACCTAATATATAATTAAGGTTTAAAACTATATGTATAATTTATATTTAACGTACTTATTAAATGTCAAAATAAATTATATAATAATAATTATTCTAGTAAAATATATCGATTCGAATAATACTCGGTTAATAGGATTGTACAGTTTTATTCTAACTACCTACGTCTATAAACGTATAATATTTTTATATTGATTTTGTATACATTAAGGAGTCACCTTGAATCCTGAACGTTTTTTAACGTATTTCTAACCTTATCTAATACAGCTTTCAAGTTTTATAAAAAAAACGATTACGAGAGAATTGTAAAAATGTTATTTTATAAACGAAATATGTAGGCCCAACCTATAAAATAATAATTATTCGGTAATCAAATAGTTGTAAAACAACGTTTAAATCAATATTGCCCAACAATATAGAAAATGAAATAAAAGAAATGTATTCAACCGATTTCATAAATATCTAGTACGTTATATAAATTTACGCAACGGAAATTAATCGAATATTATTATATTAACTACCTAATTTGATTTATTTTTAAACCCGTGAGGATCGTAGTGATAATGTGTAACAGATCATATTATTATAAAAAAATCGTAACATATTTATATAAACATAGTTCAGTCGTTCAAACATTACCGAAATGTACCTAACACTGTATTTGAATGTATTTCGTTTTATTCGCCTTTTATTATTGAAGTGTAAACAGAAACATTTACTAATAGTCGTAGTTTATAGTCACGATAAAAATAATAGACACATTAATGGTTTGTATTCATAAAAAATAGAATTAAGTAGAAATATAAAATGCAATTTATCATGGAACGTTTGTCATACGGTTTGAGTGTATTGAAGTATTTGTTTTTGAGGTATTCGACTTGCAAAAGTTCGTTGAACTGTTGAACTAGAATTGAAATCTAAAAGCCTTTTAACTCAAAGTATCCTTATATAATAGTCAGTAGATCAATTTAGGATCGTATACAACCCATAGGTACGTAATAACACACATTTTAAAAGATTTGGACATTCGTGTTGTTTTTACAGCTATATTTAGTTTTCGAAAATCTTTGTACGTCAAATTTGAATCATAACGATATTTATTCTAAAATTCCAAGTAGAAATTCAATAGAAAGCAATTTGGGAACGAATAGGCATTTTTATAAATAACAAATTATTAAGGTGTCTGATTCTATCTTAAATAAAAAATAAAAATTAATTTTTTTCTATTTATTAGAATATAATATTTATTTTTATTTAATAAATTAAATGTTTCGTAATCATTTTGGTTGATAAATAATTAATATCTCATTAATCTAAATACTATATGTTAGGTTAGTGCCAAGAGTAATTTGAACGTAATACTATTACAATATGTATTTTAAATAATATACGTATTATTTACATAAAATATAAACGACGTTACTTCAAGAAAATGTGACACAATTTTTAAAAAAACTTTAACTTTAACATACATGAAAAATATTCTAATTTATTTTATTTTATTAATCCACGTGTGTGTTACGAAATTAAGCAACGTAAGTATTCTCTATACTTTTAAAACTAAAACTACTTATCAGAATAACGTATCTTTCTTCGTAATAATATTTTAAATTAGTACTATTGTTATTCAGTATTAATACACTTTTTCGAATTATGTTTTTTCTTTTTTAATGACGTGATTTTTGATAATTTATACATTTTAACGAAAACGGAAAAAGTTTAAATGTCCCGTCGTGACAATAACGTGTATTAATATTCAATGTACAGCTATAAAAAAGTTTTCGTTTAAATTAATCGGACTTTTTAAAAAAGCTCCATTATTTATATTATAATACGTAAACAACGTACATTTTTATAAGTTTGATGCATAGGTGTTTATGGTACTTACACATTAGTCAATGTAGTGACTATATATACATATGTATATATTTTTTTTATTCGTATTGGAATATTCGTTAAACAATATTAATTGTTCTTTATAATTCCAAATAAAATTTATGTCTACCATTATTATTTTGACAAATTGATCCATTTTATTAAAAAGTTTATTCGATACATAAGTTAAATATGATTATACTTATGTTTATTAACACACTGTACATATATATAACTAGAAGGATATAGAACGATTGTATTCAAGTTACAACTTTGTTCGAAATATTATCTGGTAATAATTGAACGTTCTTAGGTCGCGTGTTTAAACACACAGTTCCTATAATATTTCAACACCATAATAAATCATAGATCATTTGTAACTGTCATACGTTTTATTGGGGCGATGACTTATTGAAGGTTCCATAATTTTTGAACAATTGTTCTGTAAAATATAAGAATGGATGTAAAAAGGTTTATTTATATATGGGTTCGATAAACCCTAAATTTTAAGGGTAGATATTCTGAAAACCATATGTCAATATCGTATTTTTAAGTTTATTTAACTTTACTAAGAATCCAGCACAACCGGTACGTATTTACACTGATTGTATTACGTACGCTCGTATCGATTGTAATACAGTGTAATTTGTCTATATTAACATTATTATTTGAACGTAAATTTGAATTCTCTGAGATCATTATTTTATCAATTACGATAAAATAATCGAAATATACGTACGTGCCCCGGTTAAGATTATTTTATTGATAGTTTGTATCGTACATTTCACTATTATTTTTCAGCCGACGCCGCACATATGATATATGCGCAAAATTGTGGTAAGGAAGAATACAATCGTTGTATCGCTTTGGCTGATCCATTGGTGAAAGACCCGCATTTTATTTACCCGGGAAATCTGAAGGACATAGATAACATATGCAGGTATTATACAAATTCTGGTTTACAGAAATATTACGGCTATGACTCGAGACTTACGGAATTTGCGTATTTTTGTTTAATGGTTTATATAATTGACAAGATATAAATATGTTTTTAATTGGGACGAAATCGGGAAGGCCAAAAATAATTTTTATTTTTGTTCGAATTACTACGTATTTACCCGAGGGGTAATTAGCTGTTACTATGACCCTAATTTTTCTTCAATATTCAGGGTTATTTTAATAAAATCGATATAATCACTATTATACGGGTAATAATAATCTTTTACAAGGGGATAAATCCGCATTTATTGTTTATACGGACAAAAGTAGACCGTTAATACTCACAATCGCCGTTATTTTATAATAATACATTTTGAGGGGTATTTAAATATTTTTGTGGATTAATAACGAAAATACGTATTTGCACCATTTTAGGAAAAAAGTCCCAATTATATAAATTTATTACTACGGGATTTATAAGTAAAACGTTACATTTTGATCATTTCTAGTACAATAAGTCAAATCGCGAGACTTAATTATTACTTTTAACAATACGTATCGTACGAATATAATGGAAAATTAATTCTCCTTTTAGGACTTGGACTCTATTCGTTGATTGTACTAAGAAATATACTGAACATTGTTTTGAGGAGAGTAAACGAAAAGTTTTCAACAAAGCTGTGGAAAACTCCATCGAATTGGTTCATCAAATGTGTACATCACCTCAATACCAAACAGGTCATCGATCAACAATGTTAAATAATTATATCCAACATAATTATAACAAAATTATAATTTTAAATAAAACGATTTACGTTCGACAGAATATCTGAAACACGCGTCATGCTTACGAACTACGTTGTTCGACGATTCTCGGTGTGGTAAACATTATCGATCTTTAGCCGGTTTCATTTCTAACGAAACTAGTGGACCCAGTATCTGTTGGTAAGTACACGTCTAAAGGTTTATATTTAAAATATTAAAATGGAATTTTTATAAACGTACGCGTAAACAATTTGCGAATAAAATTGACGAATTTTCAGTTCAATTATAAAAGAAGTTCTCGTAATTTTACAACTTTTAAAACCTTTCGCTATTTTAGAACTAATAAACACGCTTAAACTGTTTTTGTGTATTAAATTCGTCGCTATTCGATTATTATTATTAAACGTGTACATATTATATAGGTGTCTAGTAAAAATTAAAATCGAACATCTAAAATAATTTCGTGACTTAAAAATTATCGCGCTTAAAACACTAAATTTTAAGCTCAATCATATCAACCTAGGGTAAATACTAAATTTATAATAAATGTGAAAATCAACCAATACGAAAACGATAAGTGACGACAAATTTTGTACGAAAAAAAAGAAATTTAAAAATTTAAACGTGAAAATCCGTACAATTGTATAAATTTCCGAAATTGTTAGAATATTTTTTGTAGGGTGATAGATATTATGTACACGTGTACGTGTAGGCTAAATTTTTTGTTTAGAAAAAACACTATATTACAGATTATCGAACAGTTAATTTTAGATACGACGCATAAAACGATAAAAGTTCGTCAAATAAGATATTAGATATTGAGAAAAAAAATTCTCATACAAAGTAATACGAACATTTTCTTTTTGAAACAACGTTATTTTTGAAACTTTAAATAATTTAACATTTTTATTGTTTCGTTCGTCAAATATCATATGATTTTACGTTAATACGTGATTGATATATCGAAATATATTGTACGTGAACTATCGAATTATACAATATCTGTTTAAACATTTGGATGTTGTTTAATCATTTCCTTTTTTATCCGACTCGAAATTAGGTACGTTTCGGATGAGCCGCGAGAGATGGCTACGGTCGGGGGAATGTTTTAATAATAATGTATTTGTTTACACGATTATTTGTTAACGTGACAATGACGATCGGCCATTAAAAAAAATCAAAATGTACAATTGTCATATTCGTAGACAGATTTTAGTCAGTTCGTGACGTATTTTCCCTTTGTCGTTCACGTAATGGTTTTTTCGTTTGTAGCAGTCATCATAGATTCCGGGAATGCGTGCTCGATCAGACGCGGAGGACTTGCAATCAAGATGACGATTCCTTTACACAACAGTTATTAGACAAAGCGTTTGGTTTTTTCAGAAATCAGTGTATAGACTATGTGTAAGTAATATCTGTATTTAAACGTTCAGTTACGGAAAAATTATATTTCGGGATCGACCAACTCGCTGTTTGGAATTACTAGATTATCGTGACATTGACGTCACGCTTAATTCAGATAACTGGCTTATATTTGGCGAACATAATTTTGAAAATCTTAATATTTAACGTACCCCCTTTAACCGGGCAAATAATGTCTAACGAGCGTTAGATAGAGCTATACGGATTAAGTTTGCGTACGTATATTTATATAATACATCGAATATTCGTTTTCACTGTTCTCGTTGTATACGTGCTGCAATCTACATACGACTACTATTCATTATAATACGCGATTCTCGTTTATAGGCCTAATCAAGACGAATGTCCTGGATACGAATATTACAACGTGATGACTACAAACAGGTGGCAAGACGATAAGGCGAAAGGATCTCCAAGCCCTAGCCCGTGGCCGTGTAAGATTTAATTTATACTCCGTTATATAGGTCGTTCAATTTTTGAGATATTTTGTTTCGCCGTAAATCGCGGTACTTCATCATAATGATAATGTCACGCATAAATTGTAGTTTATAGGATTAATTATTATCTTAACGAGTACTTAGGTTAGAACATAAATACAATATCGTAGGCGTACGACATTTGTACTATTCTATTGAAACGCTCGAAAGTCAATTTCGAATCCGTATTGTGAAACTTAGCACGATTTTTCGGAGAACATATTCGTTTGTCAATTTTGTTATTTTATCTGTACGTCCGCCGATTTGTCATACGCGATAACTTTTCGTGCTTTTTGTTTACATATAATTATGACCATTAAAACGCAGCTTCTTATTATAACAACAAACTTATCGATGTTTTCGCGTTATTTTATATTTCTGTTGGATTATTTTTCTTCGTGAATCGTAATGACAACAATTAATGGCGTTTAGAGTATTCATATATACATATATATATATGCTTAGTGTTCGTCGGATTTTGAAAAAATACCATTTACAGAAATTCCACGGTTTTTACGATCTACGTCAGTTCGTTTTATGATACTGTTAATAAAAATACGACACGATGAATGGCGGTTTTTAGTTGTCGCGGACACCCTTTAAAATTTCGTTCGTAACCTCATCAAGCAAAGTACACGCGTTCAGATTTATCAACGGTACGCATTTTAGTTGATAACCTATTTACTTCTCGTGATAGCGTGTACAATATACACAACATTTTAGTGTATATTTATATATATTATCGTACATTAGATTGCGTTCGACTACCGGATAGTATAATAATATCTTTCTACAATTATAACCTCATAATTACGTCGAAGATTCCGTCGCGTAATCGATTTTCTTCGGTTTCTTCTCGTTTATTTTTAATTTTACGCGTTTGCCTAAATATCATTATATCGCGTTTACATTGCGGTCCATCCAATCGATTGTAATACGTGCACGTATCAAATACAATCGTATTGATACTATTATTAATTTACATAATAATAATAATTGTAACCTTTGAAGCGTTCGAGACGAACAAAAAACTAGTACTATAATATAGTATAAAGGTACGAATGACATAACAATGATTGAATTTAGCGATCGTGAGGCATAAACGAATTTGGAAGGGCCAAGCTTCCATAATCAATTGTAACCCTCCCTCCGATTGTTTCGCGTTGACATTTTTTGTTAAATTTACAAAATTGAGCGACTTCATTAGTTAATATCTATAAATTACAAATATCAACTACCGGAATTAGCGTTAATAATAACCGTACGGGCGTTTTTTTATTTAAAATCAAGAGGTTTCACGAAGAAGGTTTTACACGAGTGTTTTAAAAGAATAATCATAGCCTTCAAAATTTACAATTCGAATAGCGCCTACGTTTCAGATGGTTGACGATTAATCCTATCAAATTTCAGTACAAAATTAACTTACTACAAAATTGTAATCCTAGTTTGAGCACATAAAGTGTGTTTCAACGTTTTTTTTTTTTTAAAAAGTTATTTAAAATATACAGATACGTGATCGCATTTTCCTTTTAATAAACAACCGCCATCGATTCTGTATTAAAAATAACCACTATCTCACGGTAATATTGTCAACGCGATAATAGGATTTCGCTCGAATACAAAGAACGAAACCGTTTACGTGTTTATGTCGAACTCTGGATGGAGCTTTTGTCGTACTTACGTGACAGATGTCAAACGTCACGCGTCCGTTTCGACTTCGGAAGGCTGGGCGAATCGGCGAAAAGATTTTCGACGACAATTTTTCGTGAATTATAACAGATTCCGTGGTTGAGGGAAGAGCTTGTAGTGGGAAGGGATGGCTAATCTTAGCGATAACTAACTGTACACGTTTAGTGGGTATGGGATTGGGGGATGGCCATTGACCAAAAGTGACGTGATGATAATCGAACGACCGAATATTTCGTTTGAGCAGCGACGAAACGGCAGGACGACTGGAGACCGGAGCAGAATAGCGTTGGTGGTGGCGGTTGGTCCAGCGAATCGCCGACACCGGGCAGCGAGCGAACTAGCCGGGGGCACACCGTGCAAGGAGCGTCGTTCAGTACGCCGTCGTGGCAGGTGTCGGCGAGCGGTTCCGGCGTCTCGGCGCACCCGCCCACCAAGAAACCGGACATCACCGGTTACATGAGCAACATGATTGACGAGCCCAACCAACAGGGCCTGGCCCAGAACGGAGCCGGACACGGGCCGAACGTACCGGCTGTATGGCGGACCGTCGCCGTTCCCGTGCTGTTGGCGTTGGCGAAAATCGCTTGAGCGGTCGGTGTTCTCTCCCCGCGCGCAGTCCGAAAACGCTTTTCACATTAATAATATAATACGTTTCGATACAACAACACCCCATGCGCGCGCGCGCGTGTTTATAATATTTATTATACGAATTAGCGTATACAGTGGTAAATACGAGCGACAAGTCGCCGTCGCATAAATATTAACGTTGGCGGGGAAAAAACGTCGGTTAATTGAAAACTTATTACGTACTCGACGATATATACATATATATAGTTTTTTTTATTTATTATCGTTTTTTTTTTTTTAGTAAGCGCACCATTATCAACGCGATATTATATTGTACGTGTATACGAATTGCGTCCGTAGGTATACATTATTCTTAATTACGTACGACTTGGGTGGGTGAATCGATACAAACGTCTTAATTTCTCGTATGTAATGTGTGTAGTATACACTCGTGTGTGTATTTCGTAGTCAATTCAGACATTTTGTCAAACGCCTATAGCTTTTCACGGTATTACGTTTCCCGAACTTATACGTCGTAGTGATTAAAAAAAAAAAACCCCCCCCGAGAAAATATTTATTTTTAATCGGCTTATATACGGCGTAGTGTCGTTAATTAATATTCCGTATACATTTTAAACGTACGATCGTTCTAATAGGAAACCAAAAATATAAATCGAACGCAACGCCGTATACGCCGCGCCGTACTTTAAACCCAGTTTCCATATTTATTTCTATATTATTTTCGATTTCGTTTAATTCGAACACCGAATGTAATTTTTTTTTAAATTCGCCTTTTGCCTATCGGAGAAATCTTACGACCCGTGGTTATTATTATAACGAGGATCGCCGTCCCGCAATACAATACAAATCGCCTGTGGGGGGGGGATACCCATCGTTAAATAAATTAGGCGCACGATAAAAATACTTATTAATCGTAACGGAAACTAATATATTATTTATAGGTTTATTTTCACCAATAATAACGTTAATAATATTTTTAACGTATAATTAATTTGTATCGGTAGTCGAAATATTGTCGAGTGTCATTGTTGAGCAATAAAGAAAATTTTAAATAGATCGACGTTATGTTATACCAAATAAAATACGTAACGCTCCAATAAATGTCATGAAAAAACTTAAAATTTTTCAAAAAAAATGTTCCGTATCTCGTATAATACGTTATCTTTCGCAATATGCTTTGGGAAATGTATATTTTGTAAACTAATTATTTATTTATTTATATTTTACGTACATGTTTTCTTTGATTACGAATAAAAAATAAACTAGACGCGTGTATGATATATATTATTTTTAATATCGGCCTAAGGATTTGTTGTTTTTATAACTCGTATAGGCACTTCACGAAATGTCCGATTAAACAATTTGCCGACAATAGCGTAGGGAGCTATCAATTACCTTCGTCAATTCGCCGAGTGAATCTCGACAAATGGTCGAAACCGAATTGCCCGAAGCAAACCACCGTGCCGACGACAGTACGACAGGTTATTTGGCGTTCCGGTCGGCCCTCGAGAAATCATGTTTGCTCTAGTTATGTATCCTACGCGGTATGCGCGGCTGTAAGTACGCCAAATAATAGTGTTGTCCGTGCGTTCGTTTTACGAAAAAAAAACAGTACGAACAAAAGCCTTTGTCGTCCGGGAATGTGTCCACATTCGGAAAGGAGGCTCAGCGGATTCGAACGTGAATAGAAAACTTTTGTTTCACTCCCAAAACTTGCTATTCGTGATGGTTCATGATGTGTGTGTGTGTGTACGCGCCCGACGTGTTATCGTTTTAAAATTATTAATAATATTCGGACCGCCGATGCCGAAACTTATTTATTTAACGGACTCGGGCGTTATTACGGTGTGTACAATAATTGTTGCGTTATGTATCGACACCGTCAATAATAAATCATTATACCGTATACTATACGTTTCGTTCGTCCTGATACGATCCTATTAAATTATACATATATATATATTTTACTGGCGACGATTAGTATACGCGTAACGTGTGCATAAATAGTCCGTGATGTTTCGCAATTACCGCCGTAGAGTGTACGTAATTCGTAGACGTTATAATACGTTTTATCGGTTTGGTATTTGTTTTTTAACGGTTAAACGCGGCGTTAAACAATATTCACGATTTACGGCGGCGTTTTTCTTCGTCCGTCGTAATTATTATTAATTTACTCGCGTTATTCTACCGCCGATCGAATATTAATAATCGATCAAATATTCGACGCCGTACGACTTCGTACGTTGCGCCGCCGGACGTGTGACCGTTTCATTTCTTAAGTACGTCGCTGTCGCGCTACACTATAAACACGCGCGTACAGCACGCTCGTATTGACTATACATATGTATGTGTACATAGTGTATTACGATACGGAAAAAGCGCGCCCGATATGGCCGATTAGATGGTTGTTTACGAACGTTGGTCGCGGGGATTTTTTCGAAAAATAGAAAAACGATTAAAAACGACGAATACGTTCGATTCGTGTAAAAATTTCGTCGTGATTATATTTATCGATTTATTTACAAGCGCTACGGCGGCCAATCTTACTAAACATATACGGGTAATACGGCATGCCCGTGTACAAATATTGGATCAACGGTTTTAAAAACGTTTCGTAGTTTTTTTGTTTGTTTTATATAAAAACCCGTTTTTCTTCGTTTTGTTTATTACGTAAGGAGTGATTTTCGTTACTCAATTCACACACACACATAAATACACACGTATTTATCGTCGTTTGCATTTCTGTCGATTAATTTACATACGCGGAGTTATTATTGTTTATTCGTTTCTGTACGCGTATTGCGTACACACATACACACGCACACACACATATATATATATTTATATAAAACGAACGTTAACGTTAATTAATAATGGACTCTAAGTCCTAATCACGACCGCGTGTACATCTCTACCTCGGCCGCGCTGACATATCTCTTTTGTTGTACCGTACGAATGACGGTTTAAAAACGTATTACGGACGGCTCGTTACCGACGGAAAGCTATATTGATTTTACAACGACGCGTTTCATATTTTTGGAAAACACGTTTCGGTGTATATATAGCGTAAGCGCTTTAAAAGTTTTACACGTTGTACACGCGCACACATGTACGCGGCGCAAGGCGTACTGTCTATTATCGATTGGAAATCGAACGCAGCTGGTGCGCGTCTCGAGTTTGCGAAACCGGAGTTGACAAATTTTCAACAATTCTCGGTAAAGAAATACTCGAGGTCAAATCGCCGATTTCCCGTTCGTTTTTCGGATATTCTCGAACCGTCAAACGTCGTATCGCTCGAAATTGACTAGTGCCGTACGTTCCAATTTCAAAATCTCACGATTATCCGTTATCGATCGAACTTTAAAAAATGCTCGGTCTTCGTACGGTAGACTGTCCGGGTATATTTATTCTCGAATTCAACGAGACGAATAACGGCGTAACCGTAGCGCGAGTTATTACGTTTATCGATTTATCCGCGCAACATTGGCGCGGGTTTCGAAATTTAAATTTTATACATTTCGTTCAATCGGAATTTAAATTCCGTTTTTAAAATAGAAAATATTTAACGGAAACCTATATTTCGAATTTCTATCGTAATCCGTATTTTGTTTTTTAAACGTTTCGTCGACCGACGACGATTCGTACAGGCTAATTATGAAACATTCTTAGCGATTAGCGAGTTAAAAGATATTGACATAGACGTACGGGCGTAATGTAAGCGGGAAAATAATACGCCGATACGCTATCACGAATTAAACGAAACCTAACGTCGTAGCAAAAATAAAATATCGTTCGCCTTGTGTTGAAATTGTCGTGTATTTGAAACGAAAATTGCAAATTGTACGAAATCGCCCGGGAAAAAAAAACGATAAATGTCCAACGTGACGTGCATTCTTCGCGTCGCCGTAAATAATAAAAATAATCGGGTAATACCGGCTACTACGGGACCGCGTTCGCTAACAACCGTTACCGGGCGCGAAAAACGTTACGTCCCTCGTTCCGTGTTCGGCAAATTCGACCGCGGCGCACGACGACCGGTACGGCCCGAAGCGCCCGGCAAATCCGTTCCGGACGCCGCCGATTCGCGCGTTCTAAAAACGATACTCGTCCAGCGTATTCGTGTGGGACGTCTGTCGGAGAATCGGGCTCGCGCTCGGAAATAAAAAAACAGTATACGGATATACCGATAGGAA